>JAQIVE010000152.1:0-50167 GCA_034698285.1 Sminthurinus bimaculatus
TTCCCCTTTAAATAATATAACCTCTGTGTAAAACAGATTTGCTGCTGTAAAAATAAAAAAAGTCCAACCACTGTATTTACCATTTACAATTAACCCTGGCTTCAAACACGTATGTACTTCGCCCTGTATTTTTTCTGTATACATACAAGTATATGTATGGAAGAAATTCCCTTTGAAGCCCTTAGCATATTGGATAATATCATACAATCTGGAATACAAATTGCCGTCTGACAAAGTAGATGGACAATATTCCACGTGTTTTTATGTATGGTCTGTGTTGTTAGTTCCTATAGTCGGGATAAAGTATGAATAAAAGATGTACATTTGAATTCCAATTCGAAGAGAAATAGCAATAGCAACATCAGAGTATGAATAAGAAAGAGAGCAAGAAGAACTAACATTGGCAATATAGTTCGTAGTTAAGAGCAGCCTGGAGAACGATAGAAAGGGAAATAAAGGGCAGAAGTGCCGAGAGCCAGTTGTCTCCTCTTCTTCTCCTTCTTTCTTCTTGAGGCTTATTTATTTTATTTGAGTAATTTCATCGTTTCCATCTCACTCTCCAATTTCTACCTGTACATGTAGTATATTCAACATATATATATTATATGCGTGTGCATTGCACATGTACTTTTTTTACACCAAAATACATATTTTGCCAGTATTAAAGAAGCTTCGCATTGCCTGAAGAATTTACTTTGATTCTTCGTGACTCATATATCCCAATACAAATACAAAATGTGGTTCCATGATTGCTGCATTTCCTAATAACCTTTCCAGATAAAAGCCCTAAAATTGGAAGAATTCTGCTGGAATGAAAGGTGCTAAGAATTTGTCAAAAGAATAAATTGCATAAAATTTACCACCACTCAATTCCATACATTCGATGCCAAGCCCCTTTAATTTTCCATTTAATTCCGATTTTGTGTGCATTTGTCTTGAACTGTAAGGTTGAATGAGCCATAATATGCGCCTTTATACATGTATCTATATTATGTATAGTTAAACATAGTCCGATGTATGTAGCCGTATTTTTTCCATAGCCTCGGATGGTGGTTGTGGATGATGTGAATGATGGCGAATTGCGGATGTAAAATTTATGGACAAAAGGTTGTGGCTGTGATAGAGCGTGTATTTAACTTAATATAATATTTTTATAGTGCGTATATATAAGATGCACAGTGCATACAAGTATATCTTTATAAAGCTTGACTGATCTGCCTCTTCACCGTGCTGGGAGACGGCAATGAAATGGGATTTCTAATGATTCCCGTTTGCTGGTTTTTGTAATATTTTAGCTCCAGCTCCGTTTCATACATACATACATGAACCTATCTATATTTATATCTATACATTTTGCTCTATCGTGGACTGTTTTATTATACGTAGAATATGGTTATGGTTATAGTTATAGCTATAGTATGTATGTCGGGATGACTGTGTGTTATATCATGTCATAGGATCGTATACCGGCTCTTCAACCAAAATCCTGAACAAGATGTGGATGCAGTTTGGTGGGGAAATGTAATGACAAAAATGCCTCTGGCCATGTCTCACCTGTGTTGTTTTTCTACCTATATCATATCCCTCTCTGTATTTTTTCTCCACTTCATTCTCTATTCACTATTCACTATACAATTGAGGCTTCGGTCTCGGTCTCGGTTTGAGAGTACATGCAGCAATATAGTTATCTAGAGATACACATGCATACGGATATGTATTTTTGTGTAGTCGATATCTTGAGCTTGGATTTGGAGTTGAGGTTGAATTTGGATACTGGAGAGAGAGAGAGAGACTCGGCTCTTTATCCCGTGTGCTGTGAGCAAAGGCGTCGAAAAAACGATGAATAGATAGATATCATAGGTGAATGTGAACAGTAAATAGGTTGTGTATTCAGTGTTGTGTTCCGTGTGCAGCTCTTGACGTTCTCCTCTTTCCCTTTCTCTCTCTCTCTCTGTCTCTCTCTCTCTTTCACTCTCAACAAGAATAGTTAGTTACCTCCAGCGAGTGCAGTCAAAATTGTATTCACTTGAATAGAGGATTGGATCGGATTTTACACTGCATTTTACCCACAGATAGATTTCTCTATAGATTGCAGAGAGCTGAGCATAATTTTTACTACATACATATTTATATTTATATAAGTCTATACATACAAGTCTCTGGAATTTCGAATTTGAATACATCTTGAAACTAGGCCTTATTTTTCTTTGAAGGGCGGTGGTAATGACGGTGATGATGATGATGACGATGAGGTGCATTTGAGCTGGAGTGCGTGATGCGATGCAATTGGGAAAAAATGTTTTCCCTTTTACTTTACTTACTAATCAAATTGTAAATTGTAGATGAAAATGAATGGAGTTTTTTTTGCTCAGGTTTTTGCTTTCATTTTAATTTTTATACGGGTTCATAGCTATTAAAAACTTGTATAAAACCAAGATAGAGAAGCTTCCCATAGATATATAGTACACAAACATATGTATATGCGTGAATTTACATTCTATTCCAGTCATTATTTGGATTTTCACGTTGGCGTTTTGGAATTTCCCTCAAGAGATCTCGTGCCTCGAATCTGAAAACCAAAGTAAGAATCTTTTCAAGAGGTTTTTGTTACATGAAGCTATGAAAGGAGTAATTTTATAAAATTTGACACACATGCTCCTTTCCAAGTATTTAAATGATGCATAATGATGTGGAAAAGATGTGCATGTGTATTATTAAGGTTGGTTTTTTCCAGATTTCTCAAACTAAATGCTAGAAAAAGAAGAGATCAAAATTTTATCCTCATGGTATTTCATACTCAAGTTGTGCGTTGTGCATATACTACGACTACGACGTGCATACATCTTAAACAATAAACACTACATTTTTCAACATCCAACTTGCGTCCTTGTGAAAAAAAAACAAAACAAGCTTCTGGACAAGTCTAGATAACAAATACAGAAGAGAATTCCGGCATTTAATTAAGATGTTGTAAAACAATATGAAAGTCTGGCTCTGGACAGAGACGGCGTGAATCTAGATCACAATCTAGATGTTTTAAGGAAGACATATTAAAAGCGTTAGTGAGGTTGGAGCACAGGTTTAGGATTAATCTATCGTGACTTCCTTTATACAAGTTGTGCATTTGACATTTTTTAAACTAGTCCATGGTATAAACCCCTTTCTACTGCTGGAAGCAAATCCTGACCAAATACAATAAAATAAGAATTAAAACAAATTAATCTAATGCAACATTTCAACTTTTTGCGAATTTAGTGCAGAGCATAAAGGTTAATGTATTCATTCGGGAATATTTTTTTACGCAGTTGTATATTCTTAACACGTTGATAGAGTTGTCTATTTATCAATTTAATGCTACATTTTTTGCTACATTTGGCTGTACTGCATAGAAATCTGAGAAGATTTTCTCAAACTTGAGAACCGTATAGTGGGAATTCTTCTTCTTTGTTCACAGTCCTGTATACTCAATATTAGTATGACCGTGGAGATTTGTATAGAAAAGGAGCGTACAGTTTTTGCAAAAAGTATTGGATACATGATACATTACATGGTATTTTTCAATAATCGTATTGTAATTTAATCATCACCATGATACTTGCCAAAGGCGCGAATTCGAGTAATTATTTTGTTTGCAAAAAGCCCCTGAAATTCGCACCAAACCTCAAAGAAAAAAGACTGACACATTTTTATTCGTCATGTCATATCACAGAAGACAGAAGACGCATTTATAAATTTATTTGCAAGCTTTACATATGTACACATCCCTATTTGTACGTATTGTATTCACATATATCCATGTGCAAAATGTATAACCAATTTAATAATCTTGATGTTGAAGATTGAAAACGAGATGTTTTCTATATCATTACATTATCACTGGGGGGAAATAATAAAATACACAATAGTGGGAATTCACAAGACTAGATCATTTTTTTATCGAGGCTCGGGACTCAAGACTACGTCTGTATATCAAATGCAGAGGGAGAATAGGAGAAAATAGAAGCTGGAAACTGAATACATACTTATTTTTGGTAAAAATAGGAACAATACACAATGTACATGGTGAGTGTGTACGTACTACGTACAACGTACAGTCTGTACAGTGTTCAACTGGAGCTGGAGATGAACATGACAGATGGAAAACTGCTCGGATCTGCGTATATGTCTGCGAGTGCTATGAAAAATGATATGACATTAAACACACACAAACAGACACGGAACATAGGTTCTATTCCACAGTCACATCAACCTCCGTGTATTTGTGTGTATGTACAATGTACATTGGGCTGCCACTACTGTTCAATTTTCTTGAAAAGCATTAGCTGGAAATATTTTTTATTACTACCATTAAAAGTACCCCGGAAAAAGTTTCGCAGTATTTCAATTTACTTCAAGCTAAAATTCAAACTTTTCAAGAAAATTCAATTCGAGTGGCAGTCCAACAGACAAAATCCACAGAGAAACCAACATTACACGCATCTACAATATCCAAACCACACCATGCCGAATTGTCTGCCATGGCAGTCAAGTCAAGTGAAGAGTGAAGCTGTAGAGTTAAAGAGATGGATCTGCATCTTGATCTGCATCTGGAGCCGAAAATTAATATATTTTATGCTTTTCTATTTGTTACAATAATTCTTCTCCCAAAACTTTTACACTCTACACTGTACATGTAAAATTTTCGTGTTTATTTCAAAGGCTTGTACAGAAAGGCAATAAAACATTTAATTCTCAAAAATGTGAATGTGAAAAACATTTCCCGGGAAAATGGACTCCTCAATTTAATTTCCAAAGTTAAAATGGTTGAAAAACCTGGTGTTCCGTCTTTTGTCGTGATACACAGGATTTTATCGGTATTTCTAGAAATTTACTTTGTAAAATCGAAGCATGGAATGTGTGAAAAACATTCAACTGTGGGAGCCAGAAAATGTTAACACAGTAAATCGAAGTATGAAGAAAAGGACTTTTCGTAGTAGATATCATTAACCATATCATTTTGTTTTTCTTGTTTGCTACCTTTTGAGTGTAACCCTGTGAACTGACTGACAATGAGCATAGGCGAGTCTGTCAAAAGAATGAGTTGAAGTTCCATTATTTTCTGCCCAAAAAGACCTCAACTCACCTTCACCTGCAAGCACTGATACACATACAGATACAGATACACATGAATATCCTACAACATAGGTAATACGATGCATACCGCAGTGGCTTGGCTGAGCTTAGCTTATCTTGAATCCCAGTTGAGTTTTCAAGTTTGAAGTTGAACTTCTCCAGCTCAAATTCCAGCATTTAACATTCAGCATCCATTCCTTGTTTGGAGACTCAGGCATGCATACATACATGGAGAATGTACATGTCTATGCATATGCCGTATTACACGGTTGATGCTCAACTTGGTATGCATGTATATCTAGACGTATCCAGATCTAATGCATGTTTGTCGCGGAGCATGACAGGCGTAGCTCAAAGATCATGTAAATGGAGGGAGACAAAAACGTTCCGGAATCTCCTTGCAGACGTCCCCTTATCTTTTTCCATTTTCTCATGCCCTCTACGACACTGCTGGATAAACATATCTACGGTTTCTCTTATTCCTTAGCATTTAAGGTGATACTCAACTATAAGTATATGTGTAAAGTTTATACTTCAGTACTCTGATATACTTTTTTACAGGGCATCTCAGTCAGCTCATATTTATATTTATGAACGTGGGACACCCTTCGTCATAACAGTCTAGCTGATGCTGATGTTGGTGCTGACGCTGACAGGTTATGGCAACGGTGACGACTAAAGGAAAGCAGTACACATATACATATAGTAAGGTACACAGTACACAGGCAGTAATATAAATTCTCAAACTAAAATTCCAAAATACATAAAATTCAGAATTTTTCATAGATACATACATTTCCCTAGTCTTATTGAACATTGAGCATTCAACTAGATAAAAGCCGGAGTAAGCCGAGGTTATTACACACACTTGTAGAAATAAAGACAAAGTACTTTTCTTTTTTTTGGAGGAGCCTAAGAACCCTTTACTTTCATCCAGCTTAACATTTATTTCATTTTCCTTTTACTCTCAAACCACAGGATTATTGTGTCTCTTAGTTTATGGAGCATGTATTGTGTGTCATATGCATGGTGAAAATTTTCAGTTTTTATTAGCCATATCGAACCTCAATCACACTCTACTCCCTACTCAGCGACACCACACAGTAGGAGTGTTTCATTTAGTTTTATCGTGAGCTCTTGTGCATACATTTGCGTTATTGATCTTCAAACGGAAAAAAAGCAAGGGCTCTTTTGTTGGGGAGCCCTTTTGTCAATACTTAAATGAATATTGAATGTAGAACTGAAAATAGTCAAGTATCATTTATTTTTACGCAAGTTTTACGTCTCGCCCTTGTAGTAAAAGTGTTGGGTAATAAACTCAGGGTAAGCGTAAAAATTGAAAAGAAAGCTAAAAGTTTTTAGCTTTAGCTACTGAAAAAATGGAGAAATGCCTACATTTGTTATAAAGGAACCCCATAATTATGCAACCAAAATGTGAATGATGAAGGCCAACTTTAAGCACGAGGATGATGATTAGCTGATGCAAACTTGCTATGCGAGCTGGGTAATTATCGGCATTTGATTTGCGAATCGGAATTAGAATTTCATTTTGGTCAAAGTTGAAGTCCAAATTGGTGGTGAATCATTCATACATTGTATGTACGTGTACGTATGGATGTATATCAATATCAAGAGGAGGAGTATGCATATCGTGGGACTAGAAGTCATCAGCAAAACTACCGAAAATCGAAAATAAATTGAAGAGCTGCACCGGGAAACTAGTAATTAGTAAGACAAGCCCCTAATGAAGCCTCGTCAGAAAATCATCGCATACATACATATGTACAAGTGGCAGTTAAACTAGTATTAACTACGTACGCCTACGTTGCAGCTACCTGAAATAATCAACAAGAAATGTGGCCTCAGAACACTGAACTGAATTCCACGTCGAATTCCTATTGTTTCACAAAGTAGAGAATGCCAACTCTGCTGACGTAATGCTTTCACATCTTCCTAACTCATCAATGTCTTTAATGTTGTCCTATCGTATAATTATCGTTATTTATACTCCTTGCTTCAAATTAAAACTATGATTTTTTTGAACGTCTAATATTGCTCACATTGAAGCAGTATGAATATATATACCTACATTATATGTAAAACCCAAATCGTATCCCTGAGCAAAAGGTTTTGACTCTATTTCATGATGAGGATTCAACTTGTACCTTTATGCAGTTGTCCTTGATGTTAAATTTTATTTTTCAGAGGGGAGAATAAGGAAAACTCTGACAGGTAGGGCGACACACCCTCAAAAGCCATGCATGTTATAAATGCATAAATAGTAAATAGTTTAAATGTATGTATAAGTGGGGACAGTTTCAAATTTAAAAACATGAGTGCTCCGTCGACTTTTAAGGGTAACATTATTATTGTTTTTATCACCGACTATTTATTTCACTCCACGTGGTGCCACCATTTAATAAATTACATTGTCAGTAAAATGAAGTTTGTTTTTAATGAAAAATAAAAGAGGTTAACAAGGGTAAAAATTTAAATCTGATGCTTTTGCATAAAAATTATACATTTTATTTCGTTTTACGGTTTTTAAAACCTTGTCAAATGAAACTCGTACAAGGATGGGATAGCGAATAGTTATTTCGGTGGTCACGCTAAGATACTATGTTGACTGTCTTTACCAAGCAAACGCTAAAGACAAATCTGGCGTATTGAAAATGTACCAAAGTTATATTGAGCGAACCTCAGTTGGCTTACATTATGAACACTCAAACATCACAAGTTGATTACGTATTACGCATTAAATCGCCTTTCTACTATACAAATAAAAGGTAATTACTTGGAGATACAGTAAAACTCCATTTAGACTTAACATGCACAGTATTTACGAAGCCTAATTTTGTAAACTTATTGTGTGCCAAACATGAACAAAAACAAGTTTGTTTTAAGTATCATTGAGACATTTTGTGAGCACATATTGCATTGTACAATATTTGCTGAGTTTGCAACACGTCAATCCTACATTTCCAATCAATCCAATTCACTCACTAATGGGCTGCAGTTGAAAGTTAAATACCTGTACTCTTTGTACAGTCACGCGATAGAGGACTTTGTAATTGTAGTTATGTATGTATATTGTATCTGTAGTAAATAATCTTTGTTATTATAGCGACTGTTTAAACTCACGTTTTACCTGAACCCCACATGTTATTGATTTAATAAGTATCATCTATCATCAACAACGAGCTATACATGCTGAATGCAATCATTTGTCAGCATTAAAATTATTTAAACTTCATTTCAATTTTTTCCTCTAAAAGGATGCAAACAGTCGAAAATCAGCACTCGAAAAAATAGTGCTTCATGGATCACTGGATGGAATGTCCATCGAATTGTTTACAAGGAGAACATATAGATAGTACAAATAGCTATTTCGCTTGTATGGACAGTGTAAATTGGCGGAATTGACAGGACCAAGAAATTTCTTCATCACAAATAAGCTGACTTTTAAATTGACTAAAATCACGGAAAATCGACATCAGTTGCTTCCATTTCTTTAAAGGTCAACTATTTCTTGTACTCGAGGAAAATCCTCAAAAACAGCTTTTTATACCTACAGCAACAAAATGTTTTGCCCAAGAAAAACGAAAGATTCCTCTTCAACACTCCGACAAGAAAAATGAATGTTTGGTACAAAGACGCAAAAAATCTCCGAGACACAAATACCTACGCACTGTTACTCAGGCATCCCTCTGTATATGTACAATGTACATACGCGTGCTCGAGGAAACAAAAAGGCTATGTACCGTAATAATTGAGAATCAATTGCGAGTTGGCTTTGGCATTGCCCTTTGGAAGAGTGACAACAACATAATTTGTTATGTGATGTAATGTAATGGACGACGCTTCAAATGACTTGTGCAGAACACCAAGAGGATTCCATGAAGCAAAATCATCCTCTATATGCTACTTCCTCATATTCTTCATCTTAAAATTTTCCTCACGACCAGACTAAGGCTTACATGTAACTTATAACCACAAAAATGAAAGGAACTTTTAGGTTTCTTTTAGTTGTACGCTGGGTTAAAAATTCTCAGGTCACTAAAATTTCGAAGAATATAAAATTTGTGTACAAGATTAGCTTGGGTCATTTAAAGTCTCTCATCTCAAAAGATGGATAACTTTTAAAATTCTTACTTGCTCCAAGAAGTCCTAACAAGTATCCCCCTGTCCTTTGGGGTTTTTTACCGATTGCCAAAGTGGTCACAGATCGTGACCCGGACTGACATTCATAACATTTGCTAGATTCTATTATATGTGTGTGGTTATTTTACACGAAGAACTATCTGAAGCTGTAGTTACTCTATGCGAGCCTTGGTGAAAGTTCGTGTGCAATATATACGAGTACATTATAGAATATCATTCGTCATCATCATTCTTTCATTTATAGCTGTATCAACTGGAGAAAATATGTCGATAGCAAAATATGTTGGCAGAGATGTAAAGATTCTATTACAGCTGGAGTATACGCAATACATATAGTTGTGACAAAACTATGGTACAATACAAGAGTGTCGCAGCTGCATATAGAAAGTATAGCGAAAATGGCAAATATCATGACAACTGCCGTTTTTGCGTGGTCTGGTATGGTCTGCGAGCCGACTTGGACTTGGGATCTCAATTTCCCTGGTTAAAGATAAGGAACAAAAACTAGAGAATTGAACGGAGTAAAAAAGAAGTTCAGTTACTTCCTTGCCTGTACTGTACTTTCGTTTTCATTCCATTCTTTCCCTCGCCTCTTTCTCCCTTTCCTCAGTTCCCATTGCGTGCCACCAGCCAGCCAGGGCAGAGTCGGCTCTCTCTAATTACCTTTTTCCTTCCGCAACTCTTCAGCATGCTTTATCATGACATGACAAAAAACAGAAACCGAACGAGGAGCGGCCAGCTAATGATTATCCATCAATTGGCGAAGAGATGGTTTGGCATTGGCATTGGCCCTGGGAAAAAATCAAAGACATTGTCAAATTCTTTTAGCGGGTTTATGAGACCAACTCTTTTTCAGATTTTCAACTCCTCTCAACTTTAGAGCTAAAAGTTGAGTCACAAATTTACCCTGATTTATGACTGACAATCGGTTACCCGTTTCGTTTCCGTTTTGAAACAAAAGGTCGAATCTACTAAAAATTGAAAAAAATCAATTCAAGAAAAAGTTGATACTATTTTTTAGTTGAAATACCTGACAATTTTTTTAAATATCTGCAATGTTATAAACTATTCAACATTTTTAAAAATATCGTATTCCAAGGTTGAAAAAGCAGCAATAAAAATTTAGTTCTTGTCAGAGGTGGCAGACAAGGCCAGGAACTACTGTGAAGAGAAAAGCTTTCTCCTTTAAACTTTCAACTTGGTGGATTTCAACAAGCTCATTTATCTTGAAATAAACTGGCGGAATGCGAGTTTTTGTGTCATTGTCGTTGTCATTGTTGTTGTCACTGTCATGACTCGTCGTCGGCTTTCAGTTTAAAACCGTTTTTTCCTACATAATAGGTGGTAGTTTCAAGAAAGTGGCCGCCCTTATGATATGTATTTCCCCATCCAATTTTTCCTTCGAAAAACCCACTTGAGCTACATAGAAAATTCATATGTATACATACACCTACAGTTGTGTACTCTGCAATTGCGTAAATACTTGCAGTTGTTTCAGTTTAAGTTTTTAAAAGAATTTTTCCGCAGAAAGTTGTTTCAATAAACGTATTCTGCACAAACAAACATGCATACTTGTATTCGCCTTTCTAAATTGTGCAAGTGTAGTTCTACTGCAGACTGTACCACTTTAGAAACAGAGCAAGTAAAGAAAAATGAGAACCCCACGAAGAATTTCTGCAGAAGGGAGAAAAAGAAGCAAACTTTTATTTTGAAATTATATCCCTCTTTACAGTTGTTTTGTTTGGAATTTTTGGAACAAGTCACTTCTGGAAACAAGACTGTTATCTCAAACGTCCCTTTCTCGTCTCTGCTCTTCGCGGCTCACTGCACGCGAGTGTAGGGGTAAACCATCAGGACAAAAGTATGTATATAAATATGTGAAATTGGAGTCCAGCACAATGTAGGATTTCTTATGAAAAAAGAAGACGTCAACAAACGACGACACACAATAAAAGGAAAGGTAACCGGAAAGTGGAGTAAAAACTCTGGAACGAAGCATAACGACGCATACTTAAGCCAAAAACTGGAGCAAAGATTATCCTGTCACCCTATATATTCAGAGATAAGGGTTTTCACAAAGGGAAGGGACGACAAACATTCTTGCAAATTTAAAGTGATGATCTAAACGAATAACTATTCTTAAAAAGTTTGCTGATGTGCAACAAGGACGAAATTTACATTGTACAAGGATCAACAAAAATGTCAGATTCCGTCACTACATGCATTTATATATTTTAATAAAGTCTCCTCCTACATATTTTTCTTTCTCAGGAATGTCATTAAAGATTTTGAAACATAATGCTAACTGTGTTAGTTACATTATGTTATTAGCTTGAATTTTTGATCACCCATGAGAAAAATGTCCAATACATTTGATAGGCATAAAATCGAAAGATTACATAAATGTAGATCAGTTGCAAATTTGATATCCGATTTGAATTTAACATTCTCCATGGATTCAATTCCCAAGTCCCTGCACTGTACAATTATGTAATGTAGAAAATAAGAAATGAATAGTTAGTGGATATTTGTCAGAATCAAGATTGGGATTGAGCTAGAGCTTGAGGTTGAGAATCAAAAATCCACTTCTTTGAGTGAATACTTTTCCTTTCATTGTTTGTTTGTCAATTGTACGCGGATTTTGTGTGTGTGGTAAGAAAGCAAAGGGAGGCTTAAATCTCAGTGGATACATTTTCTACTTGCTTGTATGCATACTGTATACATAAGTATGTACAAATACTTACATGCAAGTAGTATCTGTATTTTTCAATGGGCCAAAGTCATCTCGTTATTTGTTCACAAGCCCCACTTGTGACTTTCTATCAGTTTACAGAGGAGATTTCCATCACCCATTTGTATTGCCATTGCCCGAGTACAAAAGGCAAGAGAGGACACAAGACAGAATCTATCTTATCTTGTATAATACAAAAGAGGAGTTTACATACATTTAGATCGAGGGGAAGATCAAACGACTTTCCCTGCATTACCGAAATGGAGACGATACGATAGGATAGGATAGGATGGAGGATGCAAAGAAGAACTGTACAAAAAGATTGAAGAGTCGACTCTCTTTCTATCTTTCTCTCTCTCTCTCTCTCTCTCTCTCTGTCAAACATGGGGAGGAAAAACGAAGGTTCGGGAAGTAAAAATCCAACAGAAAAAACATTATGGAGAAATGTACATGCCCACATAATGCATGCAATACAGCTGAACATTATACATTATGCGTACATACATGTATGTCGGTGCAGAGACTCCAAGTTAATTTGTCTTCAGTCAACTTTCTGTGTGTAGCTACATTTGGTTGTTGGTCCTTGGTTCCCCCTCCACTTTGACTTGGAGTATCTGTATTATTATTGATTTCCCATGCTCCATAGTAGATTAAGAAGAGGAAGTGGTCGGATTTTGCTAATAGACTAACAAAGCCTGTGTTTTGCGTGGTTTCATCCCAACGCTTTTGTACAGCTTTTAAGCCCTCGCCCTTGTCTTCTTCATCTTCATCTTCTTCTGGTTTAGCCTCCATGTTTTTTCTAATACTTTTAGCTTCCCCCTCAAACACATATGTATATGTGTATTGTGTATGTATGTATTATTGAAGTACATTGAAGTACAATACAAACCACCGTTTAACTGATTACGCCAGTCATTGAATTGGATAGCAGCTTTAAATTTATATGGAGGTTTGGCAAGACAGAGTTAAGTTCCTCTTCTAATGATCTTTTGCTATTATTTCAGCTTTAGAGTAAAAAACGTAGTTTAGTTACCTTTTGATGTCAAGGATCTTAAAAATTTAAAGAATCTTTTGAAATATTTCAAATGTCTCTCATTTTAAAAAACTGTACATTACAACTTTGATAAATCTGACGGAAACTAAAACGAAATTTATGTATATTTAGGATAATTTTGTATTTAATTTAGCTGCTTATATGTATTGATATTTCTCCGACAAACGCAGATGAAAATGCAGATTAGAGCTGCAGTACTAAATCCTTGACTTATTTTTAAATCGACTCATTAAAGCCTAATTTTTTACTAATTACACAAAGATCTTCTTCCAGCTCCCTCTTCTCTAATGGATTCCTTGGGTACGGCCAAAGTTTTTGAGGGAGAGGAACTTTTACCGATTGCCAAATGTGATAACTTGTAATTCGATTAGGCTATTTTTTGCACTCTCCTATTCTCCGCTTCTATTTCCTTTCCTCCTTTCTCTCCCTCTTTGTCGCTGTACGACCAGGGCTTATTTCCCAAAGTTTTCTGCAAATGTCCCTTTTGGAAGTGGGAGACAAGTTGTAAGCCCGTATTGACAATATCAGGACACACAGAAAAAAGTCTCTCATTATTGGCACACGACATATGTTTGTACTGTAGTTATGTACAATATATCTATGTATACCCGACAGGATACAAATATGTATGCACAATTTGTACTCCAAATGCCGATTTTTGTATATAAAATACATACATGGGGAAAATAGACAATAGCAATATCAATAGTAATAGAAATCACTGGATGTTTGGCCTCATTTAGTCAATTTGCCAGCATTTGCCAACATTTGGTGTATACACACTATACACTCTGAATACAGCCAAGCGTTCCATTTTAAATTTAGGACTGAATAAACCTTGATTGGAAGTACTGAAAGAGGAAGGGGTAAAGAAAGGAAAGTTTTAATGCCCTAGCGTGCCTTTATCCCTCTTTATATGTGTGTATATGTATGTATGAGGGGGGATGACGATCAAGTTGCCCTGTTTTTTGCACTCAACTGCTCCTCCCGTTGTTATGGGTGAAATGACAATGAGATTGCAATTTACTGCGAAATTCTGAATTTCTCTCCATTCTAATTCTAAAGCATTCCGAATTCTGGGTTTGTGGGTAAAGAGAAAGACTTGAAACAGAAGACACAAGGAGATTCTAAAGATGATGATGATGATGATGTTGATGCAAAACTGTTTGAGAAATTCTATCGTTGATTCTATTCAAGTTCGCACATCTGGATCTGGAGCCACATTGCAATTCCAAATCGGCGATCACAATCTTCAATTGAAGATTCTCTTTGGATTTAGTCTTCAAATTGGACAAATCTGGCTGTCGCATTCCACGTTTGCTTTCAATGGAAAGTTGAAGTTTCAAGTACATATGTATGTACGAGCACTTTCACATTGCTGTTGTGATTACAGTAAAATTCACCTATGGTGCACACCAGGCTTTTAAAGTCTAAACTCGGAATTTTAAGACCTGCACAAGTTTTCACCAATTTCAAGATTTTTTAAGACTTTGTTGTAGTGATTTGGAGATTTTTTTATCAATCAAAAGAAATTAAAATATTTTTTTACAAGTAGCAAATGATGTACATAACGTTCTTTTATAGGTGGCTGACACTGTATGTGTATCGATATCTTGATCTAGTTTTAGTTTACTCTATTTGATATTCGAAAATTTTGTTTAGAGTGTCTGCTACCAATACCTGCATTTCTACACATAGAAGATAATGTGCGTGTGTGTGTATAGATATGCATATGTAATACATATACATTATACATAGACAATATTCAGGACTCCGATACAACAAATGTTCACATTGTCAAACAGTGATGCAAATGGGACGAAGATTCAAACAGTTTCAGCTCAGTTGCGAAACAATGTGGACATTTATGGGCAAATGGATAAAGAGGGAAATTTTGAACTCAACTATATAACTTGGATACAAGGAGACTTCTTGGACCCAGAGTCTGTGTACATTGATATTACGCACATCTGTAATATTATACATATACTGGAGGAGAGGAGTGGGAGAAAGGCAGAGCCATTATTGACCTGCTGGAGAATTTGTGTTATTATTACATAGTTTCATCGATTTGATATTAGGCCACAGCAGTCTCATTCGCCTATGTAGATAGAGCTGAAGCTGTTAGTGACAATGCTGCCGAGTCTACATTTAGATCACCAATTCATACATACCGTATCAACTCAAATTGTAAGACGACGATACTGTTTAAAACTTGAGCCTTAGACAGTATAAGAGAACTATTTGTGTAATAGAATCAAACAGCAATTTTGATGGCATGTCTCGTTATTTGAGTTAAAACGGTACTTGCATGCATACTGGAAGCTGTTTCATCCATTCCCAGTCGCCTTTCTTCCTTCTCCCGTCTTTGAATACAGCGCACACAATGGTGGGGTAAAGAAACACAAGGGATGCTTTCATCTGTTTACTCACTCACTATCAAAGTCTGGCTCCCTTTGGAACAGCATTGACTTGACTTTCTTTGGCCTTCTTTATTATTCCCTGTATCCAAGAATGTTGTCGCGGCGATGACGACAGCCAAAGCCAAAGCCAGAGTCAAATCTGAGGCAATGCATACACATACATAATATTTGAACCTTGGCTCCGGCCATTGTGTTTTATAATATTGTCTTGCATTCTCCATTCCAAGCTCTCCAACAACAAGTCTGATGAATGACAACTTTTTGTTTGCGATATTGAGGTCACGGGTATATACGTGTTCTCGGGATTATCTTTAGACTCGGCAAACTTTCAGCGTTGCCCTATTTTCAATGAATTTAGTCACAATCCACGTGAATTTCTTTTTAAGATCTAGGGAATCTTAAACGTAATAGGTTGAGCAAAGTCGAAATTATCCAACGGTGAACTAGATTTTGTCGGGTATTTTTAGCCAAAAATCACAATGCTGGTCAGATATTTGATAGAATCGATTAAAATTTTCGAAATCGAGGCAGTGGGTTGCTCTACTGAAAACGTCAATATTGCTTCGTCAATTTTTGAAGTTTGATTTTTATAAAACAGGTTTTTGGCTGACAAGTTTGAAAAAATGTTGAAACTCCGCTATTCGTTTATTTTATCCAGTTTTCTTCGCGGTGATAAAATTAATTGGGCTTCATAATAACTTGTGCAGTAACTAAATGCCACACTTCATCACTAACCGTTACTGTAGACGGTTTCAACTTGACAGTCTTAAATGGCAATTTTTATTTTATTATCTTGTTTTCTCTTGTCCCTCGTCACCGTAGACTTTGTCATTGTTTTCCTGATCTCAAAAACAGAAAGGAAGAGAATAGGCGAAAAGGGGACAGCAATAGTAAATGCTACCAGCTGAAGCTGGAAAAGAGAAAGTGAGTTTACATACAGACAGGGATCAAATAATTATTCTGAATTGTCTCAGCGTTTGTTTGTCAACTTTTCTTCGACCTTCCTTCTCAGCACGTGGAAATAGTATGTGTATACAGATACAGATTAGAATACAGTTGTTATACTTTACGTTCTTAATTTCTCCCGGCCTTCTTTCACTCTACTTTCTCCCTCTGCCTTCTTAGAACTGTGAGTTTTGTGCTGTTTGGACAGTTTACAATTTACAAGATTCCGGAGTCGTTTACAATTATTTATCCATAGCAAGAGAAAGTCGGTTCAAGCCTCTTATTGTCCTTATTTTGGAAATGTACATGGTTTCCCCAGGCTGAACCTACTATAAAATCCTACACCTATAATTTAAGCATTTCCTCATCCCACTTGCTTACATATGTACGTAGGTTGTAGGCTGTAAACATTTCTATTTTTGAACGAGTAAAATATTAGTAGGGAACCCATGGTCATTTTAGATCTACATTTAGTAGTTTTACTTTTAGTTGCGAGCAAAATTTTAGAAAATGCCACAGCAACGGAGATTTTTTCTAAGAAAATATCTAAAAGTAAAAGTAAAACTACAAGTACAACGAAGTAAAATCACCATGGGTTCCCCCTTATTATGTAATCGTCCTTCAAACCAACTAATTCATAGACAATATTATTATTGATTCTACGATATACTTACATAATTGAAGCAATTGTGAATTGGACTTTGGTGCATTTTTTACGCACGTCCCTCTTTACAACTAAATTGCCCCCATTTATTTAACCTACAAAGTTTACACTGAATACTGACAATGTTTCAAATTTTGTTTCCTCGCCAACTCCAAAGCGTGAAAGAGTTCAAGGAACATAAATAGTTGAAGGAACTAAAGTTGTCTTTGAAAGGCGAAATAAATAGAGTTGAATCTGATCCAAATGCATGATTTATTAATCACCTAGATTTATAATTGATACATTTTCAGATGCAGATTTACATACATTGAGAATTTTAAACAAAAAGGAGGTTTGACATTTGTCTTGGAATGGAGAATTTTTAGTAGATTCAACTTATAAAATGAATTTATTTTCAATAACTACGAAACATTTTCTGTGTTTGTCAAATAAAAATTTCAAAGACCTTGACTGAAACGAAAAATGCTTACAATGCGGGAAATTATTTTATGCCAAAACATGGAAACGCTCCGAGTGAATGTATATGAATGGTGCTGCAAATGACATATTTTATACAGTTTGTTTTCATAATCCCGAGCACACTATATAATATATAACTAGCTGTAATTATTCATTATTCACCGGGTTGCATACATAAATTAACTCGGGTTTAAATAAACTTTTGCATCCTTTTGAAAGATGCAGTTGGCGCGGAGTAAAAACAAAACAAAACAAATACCTTGAGTCATCCACCCATTTACTCATTGACTCGACGAGTCTCCAGTTTCCATTTGAAAAGAAAGTGGACACTGGCTGGCTGGCTATTGCACTTGCTGGCACGAGACAAAACACTCTAAACGTGGGTGTTGTCCTATACGTATATGTATATGTTTATATCACGAGGAACTTTGAGGCACACTCGCAAAAGCAAAGTAAAGAGAGCTGAAACTGAAGCTGGAGCTGTACATTGTACATAGAATGAGTGAGAAGAATGGCTTTAGGATTGAAATACGAAATGGAGGAAAAGCAAAAGCTTCACGTCACCATAAAGGTTGGATCTCTTTGTTTCCGCCTCCTAACCGTTTGACCATAAATATTCTCCAGTGGACAAAGACCACCATCACAATACTACAAATATACATGCATATAAGTATGCACATTGTACATATACATACACTCTGCATGTATGCATGGCAACACACATTAAGGCCTTCCTTTCACTCCAGTCCGAGTCAGAGAGAGCAAGAGTACATTCAGCTTCAGATTCACTCTATTCCGAGTTCTCTATTCTCTCCATCCATCTATTATATATTAGAGAGACACATATAAGCAAGTTGAAAGCCTCGGCATTTGCCCCTCAATTCTCAATGGTGAGGAGAAAGTACAAATAGCGAGAGAGAGAGAGAGAGAAAGAGACGTCGAGACACAGTCAGAGAAAGAGAAGCGCTCTGTTGTTATGTTACAACCGTATTAGTCTTTGTGTATCCATCCATTGACTTGAGCAAAGAATGGCCACCAGTCAAAATACCATTTGAGCTCCAACGACATTCATTACACCCAAGTTTCCAGCTCAAACTCGAGAATGGGGGACAAAACAGCGGCTGGAGCATCCTCAATGTGTTTTGTGTGCCTACGACACTGTGTATACAGTTTATGTATACACTAGGACAGAAGGATTTGGCTCTATGACTGTTTATATGGCACTGCGTTCTCCATTTAATTCTACTGTAAAATGCCCTCCCAGTATATACATTGCACAATGTACATGTTTTTGTTTTGGAACTTTGGCCTTATGAACTAAACTAAAACATCGCAGTATTCTTCTGCACATGTTATACAGTGTGCGTGCGTAATTAAGGAAGAACCGAAGAACCAGTCGAGATGAGATTGGGATTAGACAGTTTGTCCCAGAAATCGAGATTTTCTAGGACAAGCGTCAGTAAGACAGGATAATGTGGTACAATATACATAAAAATAGACATGTACTAGAACCCTCCTTTTGTTTCCCCACACTGATATACATATGTATTTACTTATCCACATTCTGGCTCCTGGATTATGTTGCTAAATTTACATTAAGTACAATGTGCGTAGGATTTTACTGTCCAAGTTTCCCTAGTTCATAAAATGGAACGGTCAAAACACAGAAAAATTGAGTTATCATCCTATATTTAGTTGACGTTGAAAAGCAGTAACAATACTTTGATTGGTTTGGAAAAATGCAGGTAATTTACCATTTTAGCCACCTTGAGAGTTAGGCTAGATACGTTACCAATATTAAGTTATGCATAACTCGAAATGCTCGAGAATAAAAGAAGAGGACAATTTGGAAAGAAAAGTTAAGTTTAGAAGGAATTTCTAAACTTAAACCGCCTAAAGTAAAATGAGACGGACTTGAAACGCTCATTTTATTACACCAACATTCCTCACACATTTATGGCTTGTAGTTTCACTAGAGCTTCTTCTTCTTCGTCTTTTTTAGCTTCCTCATGATGAGAATGTATGAGCATAGGTATATGTATAGTGTATGGTGTATGAGTTTCAGAGAGAAATAGTGGCAAAATTTTATTATAGATAACTGAACCTACAGCACACAAAGGCAAAAAGGCAAAGACGTCATTTAAGGATCCGTTTAAGGTTGAACATTGAACATGCTCCTCTTCTCGAGTTTCTCGGGTGCTACTCTACACTCGCATAACCATTAATTTACTAACATTCATCGATTCTCGTGACTTTTAACTACTTCTAATTACCAATTAACGATTCACCCAAACCAAGCCAAAACCGAACCAAACCAAAATCAGGACCGAGAATGAGTGTATCTATACGTATGTATATGTAAGTAGCATATAGCGAGTGCTTATAAGACAATGTATTGGTACAATATCAAAGGCTGGTCTAACTTTAAAATGTATCTTACCATAGCTTACTATGTATGTGCACCTTAAATACATATATTAGTTCGGGTTATTACAGGGGCTTAAAAAGTATTTAGTCTGCTGTCCTCTCCGTTTCAGGGCCATTTCATTGGCTGCATGCATCGTAATAGCAATTTGCGATTTACAATGGGTACTTTTACCCCGCTCCCGATTCATTATGATATGCTCATATGTATATGTACATGTAGTCTAGAGTATGTATGTGTGTGTTACGTTCTTTACTCGAGGAAAAAGAAAATTCTTAAGTATCATGGAGACAGATAATATTCATTTATTTATTCGATTGCACTCTTTTTTCTTCCCTCGACACGCTCGATTAGCCCTGTATAATGTGTAATGGGCAATGGTTTCAAAAAATTAACCTTAATTGAAAACTTTATTTTTTCCCTTTATCGACCTACTTAAATACATACACTGCACTAGGACCAGCAACCAACGTACATGTACTGGATATATGTGCAAACTCCTTCAACATTGATGGAAAGGCCGGAAACCCTTGACATTAAATTGAATATTAGATGCACTAGACAATAAATGGAGAAAAAATCAGAGCCAGGTGGACATCTTGATTTATTTAGAGTCGTCAAATTAAAACTGGTCATCCTAATCACTCTTGAATCGAATTTTCAATCTAAAGTCAACACCAAAGATTTTGTCGATTTCAGCGAAAATTCAGCAACGTTAAACTAAACTAAGACTTAACAACGAAATTACTCGCTCAATGCCAAACGTCCCTAATTCCCAGCCAGTATTGTACATTGTGCATAATTTGTGTTTTGCAGCATTGTATTATTTTGCCACGATAATATTGCAGCAATAATAAGGGTATGATGATGATGATGATAATAATAATAATAATAAACGTGCGAGAGTTCACGCATGGAAATATCCCCTTGCTGGTCGCCTCACCGGAAACAATGTGAGTTTTGTTCACTTTATTGTCAAGTCAGGAGGGAAGGAGCTCGTTAAACAACTCATTTTCATTTTCGGGTAGAATGTGAACTACGCCGCGATATCAAAATGACGATGACGACGAATACGACGAAACTGAGACTGGAACACAATTTCTTCTGATTTATCCTTTAGGTTTCTCTCCCGACTTTCTACATACAATACTTTCTCCAGCCACCCCTCTCCCAGCTACTCCTCTCTCTCTCTCTCTCTGCCTTCTATTTTCTTGGTACTCCAAACGACGACTACTCTGACTCTACACTCTACATGCATACATACATATAAGAAAAGTCGGAGTCAAGACAAGGCGAAGGATTCATAATGAGCATATTTTCTCAGCTTTTAACCTCTTGTGCCTTCCCTCTCACTTTCTCCCGTGTAGAATAATTTTACTCGCCTCTGCTCTCCACTGTCTTGAGTCTCGACTCTCGAGTCTTGAGGTAGATTTGTGAGTAATATCTGGAGAAGTCGGAAGGGGAAAACAGAAATGGAAATGCACTGTTTTAATATATGATTATTAAATGTGTTTCCAGATCCTTTACAATGCACCGTACACTTTGGATTAAACCAAGCTAAACAAAACCAACTTGAAATCTAACTCTTGTTCCAGCTCCAGCTCTGGCTCTAGCTCCGGCTCAAACCCCTACGAGGGAAGGGAAACCGAATTGTGTGGAATTTCTCGGGGATAATTCTGGTTATGTTATAATAAATGTACATACATATGTATAGCCATATCCAGCCTTGTTTGTCCCAGAAATCACGGTGTAAGTGTGGCTTGTGCATAGATTTCATTTTGAGCAGAGTTTCCCCTCCTTCCCTTGCTACATATGTATACAAGTATGTATTTTAAGAGAAAGACGATGGATTTTCCATGACAAAAAGCATAATAATAATTATTATTATTATTACTATAACTATAAGTTATTATAGAGGTTCTCTCCCTTCCACAGAAAAGGGAAAGGGGGAGAGAAAGTAAGGTGAGAAGAATTGTCTTTTACAGCATTGAAAATCATTAGACATGAAATGAAAACCAAAAGACATTAGTTAAACTTGAATTCGGGGAAGAGGAGGAATGAATGCCTTTTCGTTCACCCGTTCATATGGTTGGCTGACTGGTTGTTCTTTCACTCTCACTTTTACTTTCGCCCACTCGATTCTCAAACCAAGGCTGAAACTTTGCAGAGGGGATAACAAAATGTATACACAATGTGCAAAGTTCCCTCCAACACATACATAGATATTTATATAATCATGGATATGGATATGGTATGATCGTCTTCAAGTCCAATTTTCCACATTCGGATTTATACAGATACTTTCGATTTTAGTTCCAGTTTCATCTCCTACCAATTTTCCTATACATATTATACATTATACATGCATACATTCCCAAACAGCTGTACTATAAGTATACGTTGAAGTTGACTTAACTTCTCTTTTTCTTTGTGTTACATCTCAATCCCCACATTTCGATAATTTCCCACCATTCTTCGAACTGTTCGCAGAGAAAAACACTAGAATTTCCAGCATTATAATATATCGGAACTTTGAGTGTGAAATCTGTACCATTGGAATTCCGTAAGATCTCCAACATATTTTACTTATACCGTCATTGTCTACTTTAGTCGACAATCAACATGAGCGCTCAGACATGGAGTTGGTATTCTTTGTTCCTCGGACTCATGAGTTAGGGGCATTTTACAAAGGAAAGATGCATTTGAATATTGAATATTCAAACCAATAAACATACATATGTCAATAATCATTTTAGTCGCCATTCCATTATTATAGGATTTAGATAATATGGAACTAGGTATACCTATTGTAATTGTCGTCCAGAGCAGACAGAGAGAGAAATTTCCAAAATTCCAAGATGAGAGACTCAACTATTTCAAAAGCAATGCCTCGTTTTGCACACTATTTATGCGTCTCCTTAAATCGCAAACCAAACCAAACCAACACAACACCAAGAAATGCAGGAGGTATTCTCCAGCATACATAAATAGTCACATCCCATATCACAAATGTGTGACTTCAAAACATCTTATTGAGGTTTGGCATATACTAAAGAGGAATGTTTTTTTGAAAATATTTTATTTAGGTAAACAGAATGCTTTTAAATTACGTTTTTTGGTGGAAAAGTAAAACCAAACTACAACAAAAAAAATTAGGCGATTTTTCAGCAAAAACTTGACAAATTCTCAAACAATACCAATTTTTGTCATAATTGTGTACACAACATGCAAAACCTTGGTATTGTTAAAGTTTTGTGAGTCGATAAAGCTAAAGTCGAATTTGGATTCTGTCTTTGGAGAAACACAAGAAGTGTATGGACAAAGGAGGACGATAGACGAGAGTTTCCCCAGTTGGCTTAACTCTTTACATTTGCTTGGCTTTTCTCCTTCTTGTTATTATCTATAGCCCAGCACAAGAATTGGAGCATCTTCTGCTTTTCTCTGCTCTTCTCAACATTACATTATTTTCAAACATTCATTATATAACCTCTTTTTCCATGTATAATGTATGTATATTGGGAGAGAGAGTTAGGAATTAAACCGCTAACCCACTGTGTTGAAACCGCAGCTTTGTGCTGGTTTCCATTCCATTCTATTCTATTTGATTCTCTTCCATTCTTATTCCATTCTTGTTATTGTGACTGCTTGCCTTGAGATTTGAGACTTGAGACAAGGGAAAAGAGAGAGAGAGAGAGAGAGAGAAAGAGAGAAAGTGGGGAACTATATAGTCAGTGAGGATTTGCACAAGAAATAACAATGTGGTGCTTTCTACCTCCTTTAATTTCTCTCTTCATCTCATCCCCCGCCAAACGATAGAGCCACACCACACACACACACACACCAAGCCACACAGAGCCGCTACCAATAAAAAACAATGTGGATAAATTGAATTCATTCATTTTATTTTATAAGTCGGCCGAGCCAGACGGAACCTTATCTTATTTCACGTGGATATTAATACAGTATTATTATATAATATTCGGATGGAGAAAAGCTGATAACCATCATCATCGTAATCTTCTTGGTTGTCGCTCTCTTCTTCTTCTTCGTCTTCGTCTTCTCCGTCTGCTGGAGGATAACACCAAGATTCATAACAACTGCGTGAATATTATCATGATTATCATGCTGATTCTGCAGCGCTTGCTGGATATAAACCACAAACGAGAAAATTTTCATGGATGCGATATTTAATAATAATAATAATAATGGTATTAATATTACGACTGAGCTCTGTCTAAGAAGAATGATAAATGGAGTTTGTCGTCATTAACAAGAAAGCCCGAGAAAAATTCATGAGCTTCAGCATCCGAAATTGCCACGCTATCACATTATTATATACGACATATTAGGTGAATATTTATCAGAGTATAGTATAAGAAAGGAACAGTTGGTTGCTCTCATTTTGTTCTGGCAATATTTTCCAGCTCGTGTTGTCTGCTGTGTGGTTTCCGGTTTCCGAGTACATAATATGCTAGCTTACACATGTATATATGTATATATTGTCGTTCTATAAGCGCGTTTTAGTAAACAATAAATTTTGTATTGCACTATTAAGGAGTATCTGCACGAAAACAAAATATTACACAAATGTTTGACCTTTGAGGTACATGCGGTATCTGGAAATACGCTACGCAAAAAAATATTTGATTAAAACATTTTTGATTTGTATGTAATATTTTACAAAGTCCTTGAAGTATGAACATAAAAAAATAAAATCAATTACCAAATCAATCGACAATTTCTCAAGCTCCATATTGTTTAAAAGTCGATATTTTCTGATTATCTCATAATAAATGGATGCATATTTGTATTTTGATAAGAAATTTATCAAAAGTGTTGAAAAATGAGTCGAATTTGCAAGAATTCATAGACACAGTCTAAACTTGTGAGGTTTTAATGAAAATAAGGTGTAACACCGTAGTTAGTAATCATGATGTAAGAAAACGTTGATTTTTTATGCAATTTTCTTTCTCATTATACCTTTTTACTACTCTTCATTTTTCACAATGTATTTTTTATGTTATCTTTAAAACTTCATTTATACGGGCAATATTAAATATTACCTTATATTTAGAACTACCCCATGTTGAGCAATAGCAGCTTTTCTAGTAGCATTTTCTCGTCTTTTTTACCTCGCTTATCCAAATCTTTTTATTTCCTGATGTTGAAGCAGACATGTGATAGCTGCTCACATCTGTACTATCTGAAAATTTTGAAAATTGTACCTAATGTGTTCTAATTTGAAGAAAATTCCAACAAATGCTTTGCAAACAAAGTTATTTTCAACAATTATGGCTTGTCAACTGCAATATTTTTAAATAAAATCGATTTAAATTCAAACCTGTTCCTAGGCATATTTCTTAACTTTCTGTGAAGAAAAACAAGCTAATAAAGTAAAAAATATGCCGTAGTGTACGTATTAAGTCAATTACTATGCCGCAGTTACTGTATTTCTGAAATGTATTAAAAGTTGGCAGTACAATCATGGCGGCGCTTTCAAATGGTATTTACTTGTTTATGTTTTGCTTACTTCAATTGACTTTTTTACACGCTGTCATTCTAATCTAGCGAAATCAAGTCAAAACCGATTTCGAGGCCAATGTGAGGTTTCCAATATATATGTACACTACGTATACAGATATATTACTAGTTTGCAATACACATCAAGACAAATATCGTCCATATGTAGTACCCAGGAAAACTTTTCCCAATGCCAAAGACCAGAACTTTAATGCAGTGTAAAATTTTTCAACTACGCACTACGTTTTAGAACTACTGGATTTTTATTATATTTCCTACATAGTCAAAAAACTGAAATCCTCTACTCCGGTACACGGTAAAACTTCAGTTCCACAGCTCGTCTCTACTGTTCGTTGGAGAGCCACTTGAGACAATTTGTGAAGCGAGACAAATAAACTTGAGACTAGAGACAAGTAAACCACTTTCTCCATTTTGAAAACGGAGAGAACAATAACGGAGTGTTAATTACCCATGAAACCTTTTCTATTTACTGATAGAACATTGCTTTAGTTCGGTTTGTTGTTTTTTACATTGTTATCTCAAGCAAGGTATTTTTATTTCTAAAAGTTGAATTTGTTTTAAAAATCTTCATCATTGTATTTTACTAAACATGCTTGCGACACATACTCTATAATTGTTTTCAATATTGGTAGATTGATTTAGTGTACATAGCCTTCCGCTAATTATATAATAACTAATTTACGTTTTTTTATTCTGTGAAGTTGATATAAAGTCCTTCAATTTTAAGTTTACATGTGCGTACGATAATTGGCCAAAAAAAGCCCATCTGCAAGGCCATAATCTATTTTGAAAGTGCATTACCACTTAAAAATCATAATTATCTATACCTAGTTTGATTTTTCCTTTTTTTGCTAACAAGTGCTTTGGACATGCATCTTTGGGCAGTTCAGGTCTTGACGCTGCATAAAGAAAGAATTGTTTACCAGTGCGGTTCTCGAATAAAAAAGACCTTCTTGCCAAAACCTAGAGAAGAAAGTACAGTATTTTTCTTCGTCCGCTTCTTGATAATACTGCACTTGCTCCTGTTTAGATAACTAATATTTTATGCATATTGTTGTTTCTTTCTCCTCGTTGTCTACGTCATCTTGGCTCCTTGCTGATGTTCTTTCTTAATAAGTTTTATCCCTTTCCTAATAACCCAGAATTCTCCAGACTACGTTAAAAGCTATCTCTAGCCTTAGAAAGTCCTCAGTCAGATGCACAGCTATAGTTGTATGCATACATATTCATGGTCGTACAACATTTTAATTTGAACATGTACATTGTACATATGCACATAAAATTTCTTTCTTTCATAAACTTTGTCTTGGTTTTCGGTTCAGCTGGCTCGGAGTCTTGTTTTGCAATTTTCTTTAAATTTGCACATTACCAACCGTGTTTGTCTGCACACTCGACACAATGCAGTTTCTCTGTAGTCATAAAACATCCTCAATCCTACATCGTATGCAGAATTCAGAATTTGGCTCCTTCATTTCACAGGAGACAAGTGCATAAAACAAAACGAGCATAACTGCACAATATGCCTACCCTCTACCTAGGATGTTACTTTATATTGTGTATATAAACCAAAGTAAACGCGTCTCAAACTAAATTCAAAATATGAATCTGCATGCATCTAACCTTTGTAATTAGAATGCCGTCTGGTACGAAATTCGCTTGATGCACTTTTTTTGTTCCAAAGGAAATACAGTAGAAATCATTTTGCTGTTTGCACTGTACTATGTATGTAATTGGAATTTGGTGTACTGGCGTTGCACAGAGAAAGCAAGAAACTCGGGATCGTAAAGCTGTAGCGTTTTACTTTTCCTGGGTTTCAGCTTAATTTTTGAAGCATCTGATAAAAATTGCTCAACGCTGTTGTTATCTCAGATACCTATTCTGTACAGGGTCCACCAGAAATAGATGCATAAGTGGAAACTTTCCGTTTGGGATTATTTCCCTTATGTACATGCATTTACTCGATGACTTCTTACTTATACATAATCAAAAAGTCATCAAGTAAATGTATGTACATAAGGGAAATATTCCCAAACGGAAAGTTTCCACTTATGTACCTATTTCTGGTGGACCCTGTACATAGCACACAGATGACAGAAACTCAAAATAGTAATGCTGTAAAAACCTTAAAATTAAAGTACCTACACGGATTTCTACAAACGTAACGTACAAAAGTATTTTTTTCAGTACTAACAAGAAGTTGAAATGTCTACACGCATACATGCGTATTTCATTGTACATACAAGTAATACTGTAAATACTATTGTGTGTAAAGTGTGTGTACGTCCTCTTATATGTATACATAAAAGAACACTTTGCGGATCTTATAATATAATCATTTCTCTTACGATAAGTATTGGTAATACTGATAGTTAAATATATATGTATGTAGTTACAACGCTATAAACTGAGTTACTTAATATGCAGATTTGCAAGGAAACAACAGTAACGACTCTTAAGATAAAGTCAAAAACCTGCATGAAAACACAAGAAGCTCTTAAGATCTTCTCGTCGCTATTATGGAACATGTTTCACATAGATAATATCCAAGCTACCAATCTCCAATATAGATACTACAGCTAAACTACAAGCCTCCGTTTTATAGACTTACCTCGAAACTTAGTTTCATGCCATAAAATCCATGCTTACATAACTAGAATACGCAATGTAGAAAACAATTGAAGCTGAGTTTATAAAAACAGATAATATAAGTGATAATACGCGGAATAGTAATAATAATCGGTCGGTTTTTTTCAATGGTACTTTGTACTTGGTCTTTAAAGTTAAATATTGAATCCCTTACAATTGTCTCTTTGTTCGTCGCTCCAGCATTTTTGAAGTGATAAAATGGTAGAAAAAAGAAGGTATTTGGGATTTTTTGTTGAATGTTATCAGTTATTAGATCGAATTCCTACTGTGCAATGTGCAATGCAACACCAGTAACCTAATAGAACAAAAGAAACGTAAAAGGTGCGATCAAAGATGATAGCGGGGATTTAGGAGAGTTTCTGACTACTGCACATGTCACAATCGGTGGAAAAAATGTAAAAAATCTAATAATAGTTAAATGATGTTGACGCATTTTTACACATCGTGCAGATGCTTCAAAGTTTTGTGGCCATGGTTGAATGAAATCAAGGAATGTCGCAACAACGTGTACAATAACCGTTGTTTATTTGAAAAAACTGCATTCTGTGACAAAAATAATTAAACCTCATCAAATTGGAAATCACATACAGCGTAAATTGTTTTTAAAATTAGTTGCGTTAATAGTCAAGTTTATTTTGAATCATTTTTTCCGTCACGTAACCCAAAGTAATTTTCTTTACATGTTCATAACAATAAAAAAGATGTTATGATTAGGTTCGTGTTCAAAAAGACTCAATTTTTTGCAGAAAGACAAGATCAAGCACTGGAGGCTTCACGCTCAATTTCCAAATAAAATCAAGCCGTGGACGCCGTGCGTCTTTAGGTACTTAGTTGGCACACAATAAAAGTTAGTTAAAATGCATGATTATGAGACTATACGAGCCTCTAGCTTCAGGTTGTATCTTAGAAGTTTTCCAAGTGTAGACTGCCAAAGCCTCGTAAGAAAAGTGCGTAAAGTTTCGTTTGATTTTTTTACTTGACTTATCCTGATTATGATATCATGGGATGTGCTTTGATTTGATACCAGTTGATACGTCTTTGCACTCACAATTCATTCCGACTCCGTCAACGTTGAATGGTTAAATAAAACGTCCACGTGTACATATTTCATACTTTGTTCCATTGCATACGTGTACTATATGTGAGCAATGAGCAAGTACAACGACCATCCAAAAATAATGTAACACAAGAACTAGATGATTTCATATATGTAATATAAGATATGATGTGGCGAGTAGATCAAGATCTCCATTGTCCGCAGGGGAAAGGGTTAGCTAATACGTGTACGAGTACGAGCGCCAAACAGAGTGCCAAATACTCATCGTGTCTACACTACAGAGTGGTCCCAGGGATCCAAATCCAATATCGACCAGACAAATTTACACACGACTCAGTTCAACTCCCCGTGCAGTGATGCCTTTGCTTTTGCTTTGTATATGTACATTGTGCATAGTCTTGATCTTTATCCAAATTCTGTAGTTATTATTACAACTAGTTTTTTCTGGTCGTAGAGAGAATGAATCATTTTCAAGAGGCAAAATGGACATAAGAATGAAGTCTGTGTAACAATGTATCAAGTAATTCAAAGGTCGCTGGTTGCTGATGCTTTTATAATGTTGACTGCATGCATGGAAACTGAAAATGGTAAAATTTCTATATTATACTGCTCATTTCCTCCTATAAAAATACTTACATACAGTAAGCCCTGCTTGTAACTAATTCGTAATTTGAGTAAAACATTGAAAATCGGGTTACGGCTAGAGATGAATAATGTTTAATGTTTCATTTTATTCATCGCCGAGTCTCTTATGAAGTAGTTCCATTGTATTTTATACATTTATCTCCATATCTTATGACTTCGTGCATAGTTTATGCAAATTACCTGTACGAATAGTTGCAAGGCTCTCATGCAAAATTGTAAAAATCTCACGGGGCGGACTCCTTCCATTTTTCTCGCCCGCTCCATTTATTTGTGTTTGTGCAATTTAATGGAGTTTGTTTCGTTATTGCCCTTTTCGGTGGCCGTAGGTAGACACGCTTTTCTCCACGGCGGCGTACCTCACACAATCGCCTTTGCACAGATTGCCGTATACCTCAACTTGAATTTGATTTGATTCGAATCTTTATTCGTCGTAATTATTCAATGTCATCGTGAACAGAGTAAATGAAGAGAGGAGAGGAGAGGAAATGCAAATTAGATGTGAATTCTCACATTCACTCCATATTACATTGCTGTATAATGCACATTCATACATAAACACATACATACATATTATATAGTAAACAAACACCTGGTCAACGGAGATGAATTGCACATAGCTCTTAATTAAGCCACGTAGCGCAGTGGGTTTCTTGCCCGATTTCAATCTCCTGTCGTTTATTCACGCCACCCTGCACTTTCCTGTATGATGCATCGGCGAAATTTGTTTGTAATACGTATGTTTGTACGTCCAGCTGAATTTTTAAAAGTGTAGTACGATGCAGATCAAGGTTTTATCTGGAAAGGGTAAAAAACTACATACGGGTTTCAGATCAAGTTTGAAGCTTTACCGTACTTTCAACTGTATAAAGGTTATGGCACCAAAGAAATACGAAAAAGTTGCGGGTATGTATTCAAAAAACACAAAAGTAGAGAAAAAATACACTGGACGGCAAATTTAACGGGAAATTATATTGCACCTTTATTGTAGTACATCAAAACTGAAAATTTTCTTAATTAAAAAAGTTTTTATGTTGGTAAGTATTCAATACAATTTTATTTTCGATCCAAGTAATCTGTTTGATGAGATGAATAATCGTCAAAGCGTATTTTAGTGCTTTTGGCGGTGTTTGATTGGATTTTGCGAACAACAAAATTCAAGCACATGTATTTCAATGGTGTATCTACTCTTGTACTCCATGAGAAGAAATGGAAAAAATTAAATGTAAATATTGGCAACCATTTTAATTAACTTTTATAGAACATTTAGAAGCTATTTTTAGAAAGCTTTTACAGTAAATAAAAAAAATAATGGAGCATCCGTGACGCCGCAACCCAAATGTGCCATTATTTTATAACAATGTTCATAAAAAATTGTACAAACAATTTTCAAAATTGGGAAATTTGTTTTTGCACACTTTAAGTTTTTGTTTATTCGCCTATCTGGATCAAATCGGTTGTCTAATATAATTGTTTATTCACAAAGATCAAAAACTTCTAAAATAGTTCCTCCGAACTGTTATTATCGTTAAAGTAAAAACACAAATCTTGTAATCAGGGCAAAACTAATTTCATCAAACGCTTTGTATGTTTTGGTTAGGTTATTATTACAAGTATACACATGCAGATTTCTGTCACAGTTCGGTGTATCGTAGCTGTGTATCGTGTACATACAAATTAAAATGACAAACATTTTGTTCAACAACAGAGTAATACAAATATAATACAGGGAGCTGCCTCAGAAAACCAACCTTCAATATGTTTGCTTTATTAATGGTGTTTAAACACAGATTTCAGTGAGAGATTCCATCATGTCATCAATCCACATCCACATTCAGACGAACATATACACAGGGTGACATAACCAAGAGAGTGACTGGGTTACAAGTGGCAAGAAGAAGGAGAGCCCTCGTCTTCATGAAATGGTATGGTATGGTATGGCATGGCATAATGTATAATGTATACTTATGTTTTGTCTCGCTGAAAACTGTAGAATGTAGAGCAGGTTTTGACTGGAAACAAGATTTTTGTGACGGGCGTGACGATTTATTATCGCTGCTATGTTTATTTAGAGGCGAAGGTCGCAAAGTTAATGTCACCCGCAGAAGAGAAATGAACCAGAAAATGACTCACACACAAGTAAATAAAATCTCACAGTCAGCAATAAGCAACGCAAAGCAAAAACAGTCAGGAGAAGTCGGAAAGAAACGTTACTGTATACAGTTACTTCTCCATTTCTTCATACTTAGTTACTTTTGTAGTTACAAGAGAACGAGAAACTACATACATACATAAGTACCCACAAGCAGATATATTATACAGAGACAGACACAGACAGCCGCAGCAAAAACAGTGTAAACTTATTACGGTTTATTTTGTCGGGCTAATAATACATTTGCTCTGATGCCTCCGCTCTTACAGAGATTTTTTTCTTCCTTCATTCTCATCCTCCAGCACACAGTCGTACAAAACATGTAAAATGTACAATTAACACGGATTTTTTCCTATCCATTTGATTTTGTTACACAAAGCCGATTCCCCAATTTTTCGAAATGTATTAATGTGAGTATGTTTTTTCAAAATTGCATTATGGTTAAACTCCATCATTTTAAAAGGGTTTACGAATTTCTTATAAGCGGGTCAGTTTTCGTCTGTTTAGACTCTCATTCTTGTTCTGTGCATTGCCGCACCAAATTTTTCTCCCCCTCCTGGTAACTAGCTGAAAATTAGGGTGAGTCAAGGAGAAGATGTATTTACAACACACATACAACATACAAGTTGCCCTAGCTCCAGCTCGAGGTCTGGCTCTAATCTCCCATAAAAATAAAAGCAATGTTTAAATTGGGTTCTTCATCACCACAACATTAAAGAAGAGCAGTCAAAATACACTTTGAGGGTCTTAATGTAATTGAAAAATGAGAGAGTGGAGAAGCCATAAGGGGGTGCACGTCGATGCTCTCTATTTATTTCCCCATTTATGATTGATACTTGATGAAAATGGGGAAGAACAAACCATGAAGCATTACATGTATGCATAGTGCATAGTGTATAGTGTATAGGGTGGTCTCGCAGAGCGAAATAAAGATGAAATGCGTAGTTTTGCTGCAATTTTCTCTAATGCCTTTTTTACGATTTTAGCTGAGAAAAAGGGACAGCTCAAAGTTACATATACGCTCGATTACAACTTTATCTGCCAAACCTGCGTAATACTTACTGCGGGGGAAATGAATTGAAAAGAAAGGTTTTCTTGGATATGAATATCATTTCAAACTGCTTTCAAAACTGTTACCCCTCGCCATTATTTTGTCTGTATGAAGATTGAAAGGATTGAAAGGGTTCTGATGAAACGTGATTTGCGACCCACAATACAAAATCGTCCACGCATGCAGGGTATTTTCACCCAGTTATTAGCAATCAGATTTAATTTAATTTAATGTAACGGATTGCTACATCTCAAACCCTTTTTTTCAATGTGCTGGGGGAACAGAATTAAAAATAAGATTTGATCTTCTAAAACTGGTGTAAATGTATTCCTTAAGTGTTCAACATCACTTTTAATTTTTGATGGCATGGTCAGGCTAAAAATAGCAGACATACGAACTTTAGTGTCAACTTAATGTTGATCAACTAACACATGACCTTTATTTTTTTCGTTTTCCTTCGTGTGAAGAAAGCCCGCAAATGCTTATAAAATATAAACATAAAATATAAGTCACATTACATGGTGTACCTATGGCCATTATAACCACCGTGGAGAGACAGACCAAAATGAGAAGCAACAACACCCAGTGAGGCGCAGAATTTTTTGTTGTGTGTAATATACTGACATAAGAGAGAGAGAGAGAGAGAGAAAGAGAGTGTGTAGAGAGTTGCGAGGAGTGACTAAGGATAGTTTATTGATGGCTGGTCAAGACACGAGGGGAGTTGGGAGCATAATGAACATGCCAGTGATGGCTAATGAGATATTTTTTCTCGTGTGTATTTTTTCAGTGTGGGGAACCGAGTTGGAGTTGGAGTTGGTGAAAGGTCGTATAAACTAGTGTACATAGAAGTGTGCGTACATTTCCACGCGAATGATACGGGATCATATCAAACAATATACATTGTACATTGTACATATACCTGCCTCACAAACCGAAACAACAGAGGGACTATCACAAACGTGTGTGTATTATTTGTACGTACATATGTATGTAGCTGTGTGTGTTTCCGCACTCGCATTTTACCTCGTAGTCAGGAAGGAAGGAAACAAAACAAAACAAAAAACAAGCTTTCTTGATTAGAGAAGGACGAGGGAGGCGGTGTAACTCGTGGTGGTGGTGGTCGCTGCACTCGGTTTTCTTTGCTTTGCTTTGGTTTCACTTACAGTAACTAACCACCCAGAAATATATGAAAATGGAAGGAGAAATGAATTCTCCGCTTGCTTTCCCTTCTTCCTGCTCCCTACAAAAATGCGATTGTTTGTTGGGAGCAGCAAAACAAGCGTGGACCAACAAGGGGGAGGAAATAAAAGACATTTTGTCGATTAAACTCTTAACTTGCGTGGAAACTTTTAACTTGGTCGGGAAAATTTATTTTGAACTGTTAGTTCCGTGTCAGGTTCAGTCACAGTTTACTCGATAGTTATTTCCGCGTGGAATCAGAATGATTTCCATATGTACATAAATTTTTTAGGAGCTCGAAGAATATTCTTCAAACTAAAAGACTGAAACTGAAAAATATTTCATTTTATATTATCTTGGTACACAATAAATAAAACAGTGGCTACAAAGTCCGTTTCTTGAACCGAATTTTATTTTTAATAAAGTAATGAATATTGATGCTTGGATTTAGTTTGTTTGCTTAATTCCACCTCTTTTGTTTTGTTCATTTTGTATTCCCTGTATAATGCAAACATGCGTTTCATTTCCGGACTGTCCGTTTCTGTACACGAATGATTGACGTCTAAGCCCGCCCATTTCCAAAGGTACTGAATACCTTGCTTTTCTCGCAATCAAATCATACCAAAAATTTTCAACCAAAATTCAAAATACACCAGTTTAATTAATAAATTGCTTAATTAATAACTATAGTTATTAAGAGCTATAGCTCTTTCCAACTATTAAATTTTAAATGCATAGCACAGTGATATCAGGCTTGCATGAACCATGAATATGAACAATGCAAAATTTAAAATGTGCACGAGCAACGTACGTACAACGACGCCAATTATTTTATTTCTAAGGTAAAACCGCGTAAATCTAATTCAGTGAGCTCAGTATAAAAGTTTTAATTTCTGGTTCCTTGAAATTATAAATGCACGGGAACCTAGTCCAAAAAATGTCAAAATTTTAGCAAGATAAAATATTTTATGGAATACTTTTGTTTGTATTAAAACCTTTTTTAACCATTTAAAGTTAAAATTGAAAGAATTCTATCAAACGCACCTCAATAGGTGCAAGAGGAGATCAAGAACAAAATTAGGAAATCTTTTGCTTTTGAAATTGTAAAACCTACCCAAAAGGTTGTTTCTAACATTCGAGTTAGGCTGCTATTATAAGTACGTATGTGCATGCTATTATTGTTTTTCCACCGTATTTAATACATACATACAATCAAGTAGTATACACAAGTTTGTCGCAGAAAACCTTTGGGGAAATACTATTATTACTGCGCCAAGCCACCAGAAAGTGAGACACGCGGAGATACTCACACACTTGCCTTTGCCTGGAATGTATCATGTATGTATGTAATACATAGAAATATATACGTAGAAAAGAAAGAAGATGGCCAAAATTTACGTAATACGTTTCACTCATAGTGTGTGTGTGTGTGTGTTTGTGCAACGCATGGAGAAAGTATGACACATACTCTGAGGCAAGGACGTGAACTGAGTTGAGCTGAGTTGAGTTGAGCTCAACTCCCTCATGATGTTCCCTTGGGAGCGAGAATGAGGAAGAAGAGGAGAATGAAAATGCAAGGGAAAAGTTTTGTGATTGGGTGTGTTGTGCATACTGTGTTTGGTATACAACAATGCTCATAGCCAGTAGTTATTATTATCAGTGAGAAAGCAAGAAAGAGAAAGCAGAAATACAGTAAGTCTCGATTATAGGTTTCTCTTTTGGGCAGAACCTTTTTTATCTTTTTTAAGTTCCTACGCAGATAGTTGAATCAAAAACTGCAGTTTAAAGCTAAAAAAAGTCTAGCAATTCTTTGTATGCTATTTCTACAGCCTAAAATACAGAAAAATTACGCTTCCCCCCGATTCAAGTTTTTTACATTGAGGTTTGATATCATCAAAGCTTACTGGACAAAAAAGACACTCGTATATATTTGTACTCAAACACAATACCAGTTTACCCAAGCTAACGCAAGTGCAACTCACAATATGAGAGAATCGTCGGAACAAGAAATCAAGACAGGGTCCAACAGCAAAGTGCACCACTATATTACTTCATTTATAGCTATATCGCGCGACTAATGTATGGAAAATGCTCTCCTTCCAGGTTTCCTCTTCATTCTGTCGCCTTTTCCTGAAACTGACGCACTTTTACGCGGAGCAAAATAGTGAATGCGTCTCGCACTTGAAGGCTTATGAGGGAACATCATCAGCACCAGTATCAGCATCAACACAACAAGGACAAAAAGACGAGACCAAATAGAAGGAAAATTTTCACTTATTCTTGAGGTTCCTCTTCTTATTCTGCTCAAAATTCGAATTGATGCTTAGGTGTCTTCTTTCGTGTCGTTAGCGTCTACTTATCTTGTAATGGATGAGTGTGCTCATTAGAAAGTCGATTGAAAGCAGATGTGAGGACAATTAAAGGGGACGGGAGCAAAACGGCGGGCTTTCAAAGTCTGTTACGCTCTCATTGAGACACACTTGCTCCAACTTTCTCTCTGTCTCTCCCTGTTTTCCCTCGGTGTATTTTCTCCATATAAAGGCTGATTACCATTACTCGTGGTGTGTTTGTATGTATGTAGTTTGTACTTTGCTTCCTCATTTCATTTTATTTCTTGTCGTATAAATGCCAGACCACACCAGACTTTCATTTTCATTGTCATTGCAGTTTTCTTGGTCCAACCAACCCTCATCTTAAGATCGTCCAGTTGTCAGCTAAAAATCCTGATGTACAATCATGAGTCGCAGTTGTGATTCCAGACCGTACTACATATATACAAGAAAAGTTGAAGCTTAGCATTAATATTCCAGTGCAAACGCTTTTAGATTGTATTACTTACAGCTTCTACTAATATAATAATCATTATAAAAATATTTCAGTTCAGCGTAGTAATATTTTTACATTTTTTTTAAGTGTAAATTTTCCAGCACAGAGAAAATTTCGATAAATCAAACAATATTCTTTGCCGATTGTTAAGCAGCCTCAGAAAATATTGACGTGATTGTTTATTCAATACCTAGTTTAAAAGACAGGAAAATATACTCAAGATAAGAGACGATTAAGTTTTATAGATAGAAGTAAAAATTCACGTAGGAAAGAAAAAGGCAGCAGTTTCTGAAATGTAAATTCAAGGGAGAAATGCGGGTAAACGGGGAAATCCGATGGAGCTTAGAGCTGAAGCTGAAACTTTGAATGCACAAGACAATATCAAGAAAATGGGGGATGAGAATATTCTTATCATAATCATGGAGATATTTCACTGTGTGTATCAGCCGAATGTCTATTTCTTGGTGAAATATGGCTCAATATTTTGTAAATCACGGTGGTTTCTCCCCCTCTTTCCATCCCTCAAATATACATTCATATGTATATATGTGTAGGAGATGCATTTGTTTTGTATCATACAATACACTGAATTTTGTACACTGTATGTTGTGTACAGCACAATACGATAGACAGTACGCGAACTGACTGTTCACTGAGCAGTCAGTCAGATGACGGCAAATAAAGGAAAAAAGCTGAGTCGAGCTGACAAGCCACCCCATGGAAAACGAAACAATGATTTGGCTGGGTGGAAAATTACTGTTCGCTCTCTCCCAGTATACTCCATTATCAGATGATCAATACAAAATTTCGTACAAGATCCCATCACCATGATAATAATATGATTTCCCTCCCCTCTGCAGTTAGCTACTTACTACAGTGTACCTATCTACATTTTTTGTATGTATCTGTGTGGTATATAATATAATCAAAGTACTGTACCAAAACATGCTCAACTTTATTTCTTCTCCTCAAACAAAATTACAATCCATTTTTCAACCCTCTTTTCAACGCTGAACACACACACACAGGCCAATTTTCAAATTTAATCAATTAATAGAAAATCGATAACGAGCCCCATCAGTTTACCACACTTTTTTTTATTTGAAACGAAAGCTCGGCAAAAGTGTAACCCCTTTTTATGTACAGCTGCAGCTTGTACAATATTTGTAAATTGAATCACATTAAATTTTCATAATCTCCGTTTAAAATCAGCTTAGCAAGGCTGAGGAAGTAAAACTGTTATGATAAGATCTGAAAAAAGTGTTGATTGAAACGAAATTTGATGCTGTCGTCTCCCCTCAATTGTCCTGGTTTTGTCACCCCGTTACATGCATATAATTTGATTAGGTCCCTTTAATTACATACATACAGCTAATATAGATATGTATAATTCACCCTTCTGCCTTGCCTGCATTAGACTAGCCGGAATTAAAAACGGAAAAATTTATTCTACTAAACTAAATGTTAAAAGTGGGTCGTGTTTTCACACCCTTTTTGCGCTGTCGTCAAAAATCCCTTTATGTAGAATCCTTCCAAAGGATTGGTCACAGATATGAACTCTTGTGTCCATAATTTAGTCCGATAATAATAATTGCAAAATGAATAGCAAAGCCCTCTCGTACATACATTATTTACAGCAAGGGCTGCGCTTTTCCGCCTTCCTGTGCCAATTTTGACTTTGACTTTCTCCAAAGTTGTAAACGCGGTGATATTTCTATGCACAAGATAATGCTGGAAAATTACGCAGGCTTTAAAACACTCGTAAACATTGGCACAAGTCGGTTAATTTTGTACTTAGCTCCTCAAGTCTGCATGTACATTGTACATACTCTCCAGCCACAGACGATGGTATGATGACGACCATTTTAATATTCCAGTAGCCACCAAATTTATATTCATAACGTGGAGGTGATAAAGAATTGTTAGCCGTATCCCCAGTATATAATATAGGTGCAATAGTGTGAGATACAATACAATTTAATGGTAGACACCTTTTTTAGCCTTGAAAATGACTAAAGAGAGCTCTCAAAATGTAATATACAAACCCACATTTTGAAGGCGCCGCAGACGCTTTTCGAATCGTCGACCATGCCGGTATCTGCGACTGTATAAAATTCAATGCAAGTATGTACGATGTACGTATACATAAGAAAAAGGATCAGCATCGACACAAATTTCAGGGCTTCGTCTTTTTGACTATTCTCATCACATCTTCATCTTCTCCACTATCTTGTTGGTTCACAGTACACAGGTTTTCGTCCTACCTCCGGTTTATACCTTGCAAGCTTTTAAGATCCCCCCTCCGCGCTTGGACTTCTTTTGACTATGCTGTTTGTGGTCGACTTTTGCCTCTCATTCTTCTTCCCTGGTCCAATCTATACATCTTCCAACCTTAATTATGGATGAAGTGGGGGTGAAAGTTAGAGCCGCGTTCAAATATTTATTAATTAATTTAGGACATGGCCGAAATGAAATTATGTATTGCATGGCTTATTGTTGGCCAGGTGGTTTTGCGAGGTTGCTCCTACTTATTTTTGTATCCCTCCTCCCTTCCTTCATAATACATTATTAAAGCAAATATTGGGATTGAATTGCTTACTCTTAGCCTTATTTTTTCTCCCCTCATCTTCTTAGACGGAAAAGCGCTAATTCTGTTTTGTTTTCCCCTGCTTTTTACCTAGTTGTCTTGTTTTCCCGTCATTTTTCAAAGGAAAAATTGTGAAATTTTCATGTGTATTATGTATACGTGTAATGATAATGACGATTAATAATCCGAATAACAATTTGTCTCCATTTTTCTAATGCTCATGTTTAGTGTACAAACAAAGGATAACTAAAAGTATGAGCTTTATGTTTCGATGAAAATAATAACTCAGGCTCGCCTTTTGCAAATTTCCACCACTAAAGATATTTATCGCATACTTAGTTTTTAAATAACTTTTTCATTTATTGTACAGTACAATACTTGTACCTTGTATAAAGAGAGGGAAGAAAATGTTGGGTGAATTTTTTCGAGGCGTCTACACATTTCACCTGGCCCGTGGATACTGTCTGTGATGTGATGCAGGCGTTTGAAGATAATACACAAGGGAGAGGTCATAAAGCTTCAGGGAAGGAATTCAATCTAGTTTGACTCGTTTACACAGATTAAAGAAATAGGGATAAGCTAAGCCCGCCATTCTAGTCACTGTCTACACACACACACAAGTCGAAGGCAGGTTTGCTGTTTGCTCAGGGTGGAATATTAAAAATTCTCCTCATATGTATCAGTACATGGGCATATCACGGAGGTAATAAAGCAGGGGAAATGTTAAATCTGATGAAATTATAATTTCATGTGTCGAGATAGATAAATGTACAGACATCACGTTGAGAGTCCGTAGTCCGTACGCATACGTATATATATCAAGTAATTTTGTATTTGTACAGATATTTCGTGAAGGGGAAGCCTGTAAAAAATACGGTTACTTTCCAAATACATTTGTGTGTATGAGGAGACGAGGAACGCATATATACCCACAAAAAAGAAAGTAAAAAAGAAAGCAGGATAGAGCGAGAAGTGCAAAAGAGAATGGATAAATGTATCTATGAATGAATGAATGAATAAGGGGAGAACGTTGGAAGGCTCCCGTTTTTAAAAAGAATTATGACTATTCACTGCTTTCACTATCCTTGAACTTGCTGCTGCTGCTTCCTCCATTTGGTTGAGTTTGCGTTTGGTTTACTTTCACAGTCGCAGTGAAAATTTATCCTTTGCCTCCCCCATCGTTGAATTTAGAATATATCATCAACTTTTGAGAATTACCTACGCTTTCACTTTCTCCCTCTTTCTCCAGCCTGGCCTGGCCTGGCGTGGTGTAGTGCGGTAGCTTTCCTCGATCCCATATAGTATATGTATACATTACATACATATGTATGCATATACGTTGAATCTACATGGTATGGTAAATACTTTAGAATGCCAGGAGATAGTCGAGACGGCGAGGATGAATCATAAAATACAATCATGTCAACACATACTCTCCAGTGTCATATTAAATTAAGTGCCTATTGCATCGCCCTGCACTTTTTCTCCGAGTTTTTTTCTCGTCTATATTTAACACCATATTGAAGTGGAATGCTACCATGTATATATGTATGCATGTATGTATCTACATATGCATCGTAGTATGTAAGTGTTTGCGTTAAATGTCAAGGCTAAAAATATTATTACAAAAATATATAATTGTACTATTCTGGTAATAATAATCATAATGACGATAACCTTACTTTATACGCACAAAACCCAAACGGAGCAAGAGCGAAAAGAATCCCTAACAATTAGAAAGAAACTTTGAGAAAAACTCGTATTTTTTTAGTCGTCTTCTCCTCGGATGCCACAAAAGCCTCGTAGATACACGCATACGATATACGACAAAGGCGTAGGAAGGGAAAAGTTTCAAACTTTATTAGGGTAGTTTGACAGTTGATGAGTGAATGAGATTTTTCCTATTATATTAGTTGTATTTATGCCTGTTTGATAATTTTCTACTTCAATATTTAATTTGCTTCTTGCAGTGAGGCACTTTAAAAGTCGTAATATTATACAAGAAGCCGTCTTACAAAACGAGCAAAGTATAGGGATATACATATAGGGATGTGTGGGAGTAATTTTGAGTTTCTTGCATTGTGTGGTTCCATCACATAATTTTGAGCTGTTAGTGTTTTATCGTCCTTAGTGCATGTATGTATTCCTTGCACATGAACCGTATCAAAGCTAACGAGGGGGAAAATGGCGATAGAGAACAAAGCCAAAGAAAAAGAGGGTTCAAAATAAAAAGTTTTACGGAAAGTCAAAGGCAAAACGAAACATGGGAGTTTTAATTCCATTAAAAAGGTATTTCAATTATGCTCAAACGGATTATCGGCATTGACAAGAAATAAAGAAGAAAAGCAATAGAAAAAGAGACGGAAAAGCGGCCTCATTGTATGCAGTTTTTGAGTGAGCAGATAGAAAAAGGAACTTTAAACTCCTTATATCTATTATGGGAAAATATACTTTGTCACATAAACTCAAAGTGTATATCACATGATATCGCATCATACTGTTTTATATTGTTATGATATGATATGATATGGTGATGATACGTTTTGTTTCTATCTATACGACTGTATGACTTTTTTGAGGACGGATAAAATGATGAAGGACGCGAAGAAGAATATATACTATATTATATACCATATCATATATGCATACAATGTTCATTCGAATTCTTTTCTTTCACTTTTCAATGTGTAAGAAAACAGAATGAGAAAGGGTCTGTTTTTATTAGCTGTCTGCTGAGGGTGAGACGCTGTGCACCGTGCATATTATATTATTCTTGATGCATACAATGGTATAAATGTATAGTGTATATATGTAGTTATGGTACAGTGGGAAAAGCAAAGCAAAGCAAAAACGGAAGGCGAAAAGAAAAGCTAGACGGAGCGAAGACGGCGGAGTCAAGACAATAAGGGAGAAAGTGTGTAAGTAAATACATTACACAGATATGATGTAATATTATTCTTTTTCTTTTGGATACTGCACTCAAATTTGTATATGTATGTTACATATACACACACAGCTATACTGTTTAGTGCTTGGTGTTTTGTACATATGAAGACATTCATTGTCTATTCTGGAAATAAAAAAGTCTTTTGACAATTCACACAATTTATGCTTCCCATTCCTCTCCTCCCAGATTCGAGAATTTCTTTAAATTCTCAATCTCTCTCTCTCTATTCCCTTTGGTTTCTATTTCTCTCGTCCACCGTCTCTTCCTTTTCTTTTTATCGTATTGTCTTTTTTTTCTATACATAGATATTCGTATTTTGCCATTCTATTTTCTGGAGTTGTACCCACACATAAAGAGTTGACTGACTCGGCTTCTTTTTCTTTCTTTCTCTTCCCCATCTCAAGAAATTTCTTCAAAAAAAATGTATTCACTACGTCTCCCCTTATGAATAAGAGTATAACTCCTCTCTTTTTCATTATTCTAAACCACACGCATGCACAAACTAAACTTTACAGTCTACATACATGTACATCTTTATAAACTTGCTATTTACCTCCTTTGCGATAAATAGGTAAATATTGCGGTTTTCCATGTCTTATGACTCTTTGGAAATTTGATATGCGTAATATATGCCAGAAGAATTGAAAAGTTGGCAAGTGAAGGAAAGGATTCAAAATATGATGCATATTAGAAAATATTTTACATTCTACACAGAATCAAAATTAAGGCTAAAGGTTTTAGATGCACTCATTTTGAATGAAATTCCTTTTCATATTTCATTTAAATAAGCTAGAATTAAGGCTCATTGAGATTTAAAATGGTATGCAATGCGGAAGCGTCAAAAGATGAAATTTAGTCCTCTTAGTATTTTTTGACAATTTTATCAGGCTATGAATTTCATGCTGTCCCAGATACAATTAGAAATAGTTACGGGCTTGTACATACATACATACATACATACATGCAGATACACACATGTAGGTATAGGAGCCTGTCTTTTCCATTATTTACACAGTTTCTTTATACCGCCGAAAATGGAAAAATAGCATCGAATTACACGTGAAATATTTGTCAACATAAAATTTATTTTGTACACATGAATACTTCCGACCCAAATACGTGCAGTTTGAGTTCCACTTTTCCTTCCAGGAGATTCCCTAGCATTCCGGGGTATTATGACTCTCCATGCTCAATGCTCAATGCTCACTCTCCACGCATATCATCCAGATTTAGACGTTTCTTGATAGCATTCCACGTTGTTGAATTTTGAATGGTGAATGCTGAATGCTGAGCCTTGGATTTGGGAGGATGACGGGGAATCGCAAGGATTGCACCGAGATCCTGGATTTCTCTGTCCTCCTTCCGTCGTGGCAGCATGAAAATTGTCGGCTATTGCAAGAGGAAAAGGAGTGGTCGTATAGCACGGAAGATACGACGACGATGGTAGATTGTCGAAAAATGTATGCCGAACTTTGACAAAAAAAGTCAAGTCAAGACTCAAGGCTCCGAAGAAATGGAGATGATAAAAGAAAAGACAGCGCGTTTCAGCTCCGTCGAGCAGGAAATATCAATCTGCGTATCGATGCCTGCATGCATGCATGTATTCTATGTTGTGTGTCGTGTGTAGTATTGATACTTTTTTACTTTTTACTCCGTTTTCAACTGCGATCAACTGTGAGTTGGAAAGAGAAGAGTCACCGTCGGCACTTTTCCTTAAAGTGTTCAATCCTCCTGAAGCCTGGATCCATGGGGCAAACTGTTGATGGTGGAATTTTTTACATTGAAAAGTATTTTATACTATTGTACATTATCTGTGTTGTACATACACGGCACCAACGGTCAAGTCGCACGACACTTTCATTCTTTCTTCCCTTCCTGTCGAATTGCAGCAGGAATTCACCTCTTGCTGATAAATATGTGCATTAATATCTATACTGCAAATGTATTACAATTTCTACTACTGTTGCTAACCTATTCATGCGGAAATATAAATCTAAGTCTTTTATATTAAACAAGCTATGACCTTTAAAAGTATTTGCAAGATTGCGACAAAAGTTATAAGAAAAGGGGTCAAAACAATAATATAAGAAATTTATTTGGATTTTAAGGAATTTCATTTTATGTAACTGATAATAAATGCGTGGGCATTGTTTTGTGTTTTTCTTTTATTTTGGACAGGGTTATTATTGATAGCGCATTTCAGAATTCCAGAACATTCAAAACTTATAATTATATTTTATATTGCTTGTTACATAAAATCTTTCTGGGCAAAAGTTCAAAGAGAAAACTACAAAAAATGAAAACTTGAAAAGTGTACTTTGTGAACAACTTCCTGGGAAATACTGAAAAATCAAAGAAAATTCAAAATTAAGACAGCTTCCTGTATAATGGAACTATTGTTTTGCTTTTGACGTTTATGTTACTTGCTTTTCTCATTTTGTAAGCTGGAGATTACGGATATAGTTATCATTTTTATTGTTACTGTTTTTTATAATTAGGGTGGGAGAAAAGACAGCAAAGGATTTTTGCACAGTAAATTTTTTAGCATCCATAAACGTTGACCTTTTCTGAAGCAAAAATGTAATGTTTACATAACTAAACATAATTGATGGAAAACTTATACAACTGTTTGCAGGTAAATTAGCATGAGCATTTTCCTTGACTGAATTTCTTTTGATGCAATTTGTTTTGTTTCGATTTATTTGTCTGCAGAAAAATGCTACCGTTGATCCACTTTTGATGTCATAAATTGATCATCATGTATTGCTTCATTTCACTTTATTATATATTATTATTTTTTCCAGCTCCAACAGATTTCTACGAATTCCGCACATCCAGCTGCCGAAGTACTCGACGAGCTTCAGGAACGACTCAACTCAACTTACAAGCATCAGCCTAGCTTTTACATCCGTTCAATTCGATTCAATTCAACTCAACTCGGCACGGCTCAATGGCGTGGTCAAAACTCGATTCCCCTCCTTTGTATGCAACGTACATACATATGACATTTGTATGTACATAGTAGCACAAAATGTGCAGTACGTACTACGTATGTATTTGTAATATGAGTTTCATCATTCTCAAGCGGAGGGCCCAAGATTTATTTATTTCCACAGGTCCACACAGTCCCTTCTCCAACTCCAAGGCTATTCCAATTCGAATTCGTATTCGAATCTTCTTTCTCTGTCGATTCATGCAGAATGTATAAATAAATACCACCAGTTAATGTAGAGAAACCCATCCTGTCCATTCCATACATTTCATATGTATGTTACCCTACTGCATATTGTATACATTGTACGTATGTACATCGGTCCACGTAAATCACCAATATCGTCGTCCACACCCACAAATACAGATATAATAATAAATCGGATTTCGCAAGTCCTCTTTCTCCGCCTCCGCCTCCTCTACTTAGAATCCTTCCGATTTCACGTATAGATATCTGTAATCGGTATGTACGTCGCGTACATTGTATTCCTATTTGTATTTGAGGATGTTATGATGGAGACGGAACGGATCCCATAAAATAAATTGAATCCCTCCCAACATATGTCATATAGTAATAGTAATAATAACCTACCACTCACCACTCTCAGGCAATTTTAGTATACAACCTGCAATCACAACCAGAAGAATGCAGTCACTATATATATGCATGTACTGTACGCACATACAACTCAACTCATTCCATTCTCCCCTCAATAAAAAAACATTGTATGTATTTGCGACTGTTAGATGTACAGTAAGTCTGAAAAATCAAGGGAAAATTTTAAACCCTGGTTTTACCAATTATATATCCCAGGTTTGCTGTGTAACATTTTTACTGTACACCCACAATATCCGAGAAATCTTCCTTTTAGCAAACAACAAGACTTCAAGAGTACGGAGAAAATGGACACAAAAATCAGAAAACAGCATTTCCCCATCATCTGCTAATAATGTATGATGCAATGTTGCAACATAATTGTCAGTGTCAAACCTACGATGGACAAGTAAGATATTTTTCCTTTCTTAATATACATGTGAGATTTTCTAGGAATTAGAATTTAATGGGAGTGAGTGGGCTTTGGGCATCTTGTCCAATCTAGACACGGACTTTCTACTACAATATTTCTCTATTTGCTCATATATTTCAGCTATTTATGTTCATATTTAGGTTCTCATGGCGGAGCACGCAACGCCAGACAAGTACAAGTCAACTCCAACTTGATCTCTGTCCGTTGTTCTGTCTGCACGTTTGAATTAAAAGGAGAAAAATTGCTCAGCGCAACGAAACATAACAGACGATACAGCCAATCTAATCTGTACGAGAGCGCAAACCAGAGCAAACCAGCTTGTTGACTTCCTATATCCTACTTTTGATATATAAATAGAATACAAATGTACATATATTTTCTTCGTATTCTGTATGCGTTATACATCTGTGTAGTGCAACTTGCTTCAATTTCATGTCAGCAGTTCTCACATGTAACGGGATGGTGAAACCGACGGCAAAGCCAAAGTTAAAGCCGATGCGTTTTCTCCGTTTTATGAGAGGGCTGAAGAGCTCGAATCTGGTTTTAGCTCTCAGAACTTTCTCTCTCTCTCTCGTTCTCTCTCCCACTTCTTCAACACAGCACAGCAACGTCCGAATCTTTCAAGTTGAGCCCATAAGTTCTTGCTCTACATTTTCATTCCAGTGATAGCCGAGGCAATACTAATAATGCTGGCAATCTTGTTTGTCCGAGTAAATGGAGCAAGACGGGATGAACACGTAGTACAACTTATACATCTTATACAACTGTGTACATGATCGGACTCTTGGCTTGGCTTGGCCTGACTTGACTTGGCCAGGTCTGGTCTGGTCTGGTCTGACTTGGTCAGTCTAGACGCGGGTCGCTTCACTTTCCCCTGAAACAGTTCACATGGTGCCAAAACAGCTACACTGTAGATTCTACAGCCATTCTGTTCTAACATAATGCAATATATCTGTAATGCCAGCATATACATACAATATACACACATCTGTATAACAAATTCCGAGGGCAAGATACGTGAGAACTTCACATAGATTTTTTCCCCTACAACTCCAGGGCTAACATTACAGTGTCATGGATACAGGCTATGGGCAAAGCTATTCCCTACTTTCTCTCTCTCTCTGTCTGCTAGCCGATGCTGCTCACTCGACCGCTCCCCTATTATTTTAGCCATGTGGCTATGCAACCTTATAATGTATATTATTGAAAATGCTTATGCATATACGTATGTATGCGCACAATATATAACTGCTCATATAGCGCGATGATGTTCGTGATGATACCGAACATCATGCAATTTCGACAAAAAAAACATAGAGGAATGGGGAAAAAGTCGAGAAAAATAAGGGGAAAATGAGGAAGTAAGATAGAAATGGAGAAGCGACGAACGACGTCATGTGTGTGTGTGCACTTTACCCGTTTAAAGGCCAAAGTCCACAGTTGACACTCACCACTGTCTCTCTTCCTCCAAGTGTAATAAGCATTACAATGATATGAGTTAATGTAATATATATTACTCGCGAATTTTTTTCGCTTCCCTTTTTGCTCGTGCCATTAACGAAAGTAGAGAAGGTATAATGGCAATGGCCGTGGCGGAAATTGAAAGGGACAGTTTGGCTTGGGTTTCAGCCGTGAATTGTGTTTTTGTCGATGTGCAGACTATGGAGTTTCCATGTCCATGTCCATAGCACATAGACTTTTGTGCATATGTATATGTATGTGATCGTACATAACCTACATGTGCCGATGCATATGTATGTATTCGTAGAATGTAGGGCATCGAACTTTTGGATCATAATAATACACGAGGGAAAAAGCACTGTGCATGGAGTAACCAGCATACAGATAAAAGTCAACTACACGCGTGGCCAGCAGCCGTCGACATTTGCCTCCTCTCTTTTTTATCATCCCTCAAGGCAAAGCTTTCTCCCAATTCACAATCGACAATTCTCCGTATATCCGATATCCGCACATACATCACATACATACATACATACATACATACAGGCATTGACGAGAGCTGTCCAAGGAAAAAATTCCAAATTCCTTTCACTCACCCACTCACTCCCTGTATGCAATATATATCGCCTATACCGTGTATCGTATACGTATGTAGTTTTGCCAAGTCGGATCTAAATGCTAATATGTATGTAGTATAGATAAAATTCCAGAAAATTTCTCCTAGACATTGCATAAGTATAAGTAACAACATTTCCGCATTATATTGTATTACGTCTCCCCAGATCTTTGCGTGTGCCAATAAAAGCAATAGCTACACGAGAAACAGAAAGAGAGACAGAGGGAGCGAGTTTAACGTGATTGTATTTCAGACTGCTGGGTGAAAGTTATAAGTTATAGGAAACATTCTCAATCTTCTTCTTCGTCTTCCCACTCCTCCGCTTTTTCCATTCCCATCATAGCTACGGACAATGGATGCAAAGGCAGAGAAAACTAATTGAAACGGATGCATCAGACGTTGGACGATGTACAGTGTACAGTATACGTATTATACCTTGTACAATTTATAGTGAGCAGGACAGGCATTTCCTATTATATCTTTGACATAGTTTTCACCTTTCCGTGTAGGAAACACGAAACAATATATTTTGCTCTCCATCTTTCTCTCTCTCCCTACGATATAGACAATACTTCAGCTGGCAGATTTTGCAATATTCTTCAAACATTCTGCAGAATTGTGGCGAAATTGCAAAAATCCCTTCCTTTATTTCTACTTACAATATCTATGTATCGAGCACTCAGTCGCATAATGAGACAGATTCAAGTTTTGCATATGCTAACTTGCCAAAGAAAATTAATCAGCTCGATATATTGTAATCTAATAAAGTTTATAGGTTTATTTCTGCAGGAGTTGCAAAAAACCGCCTGTTTCAATTTCCAATCTACCGAATTTCATCTTCCTTCATTTTCATTATTTGCGTGGGATTTTCCTCGCAGCATTAATTCATAATTCATAAACCTCTGCCCAATATGCAAAGTAATAGAGACGACAGTATCTGTGGATTGTAGATATTATAGATACAATGCTTAACTGTAGGGTTTCTTATTTTTGCCTCTTGAATCCAATTCAAAGTATGAAATGAAGACTTAGCATTTTTGAGAGTTCAGAGCTTAGCCCGGAGGCCTGCATTATATCCAGTTAAATGAATTGGAGTTTGTCCTCGTCGTCTTGAATTTTTAAGATGATGACGATCATTATTATTATCAGCAACCTTTTATACTGTATTGCATCTTCGGATTTTGATATTGAAAATGTTGGTTCTAAATTCAAGAGCGGAGAATCGAGCAGGAAAAAACTTGAGAAAATACAAAAGTGAAAGGACCAGGAATCTCTATGCATACACATCCACACTAACAAGCTCCATAAGGATAGACTTGAGTTACAACTTCTTAGAGGCAACCCAATTCTATGTAATGCAATACAATAGAGTAGAATAGAATATAATACAACTCGGCTTGGCTGGGTGCAGGGAAGGCAAAGAGCTCTTTCCTCACAATATAAGTTGATATTGCATCATGATGATATAT
>JAQIVE010000153.1:0-50166 GCA_034698285.1 Sminthurinus bimaculatus
TAAAAAATAAAGAAAACGTCTTTTCAACCTCTATGAAAGTCCATCGCTTTTCCCCCTCCACTTTCCCCTGCTTTTCGATTCTACATCCTTCTATACATAAAAATATGTATGTGTAGGAATCGAATCCTTCCCTACTGCTAATAAAGATATAGTACGAAGACCCATTATAATCCACTAATTGTGAGTAGATAAAGGACTGTTCTTGTTGTAGTTATGAGGTATTTAACTTATTTTGCGTGTACTAAGGAAAGTTTGTTAAAAAACAGGTTGCTCTGGGCTCTTCAGCTTCTGTCCCTTCAAACGAATGGAGTTGAAATCCATACGTACACATATGTGCATACATATACGTATAACACAAGGGCTTCTTTTATTGACAATACAAACAATGCGTATTTATCATATACATGGCATACAAGTTATATAGAGTCACTGGGAAGGGTTTATGTGTGCTTTGGTTTCTTGCAATTAGTTTCCTGGAGAGAAAAAAAGAAAAGAAGGAGATAGAAACTGGATTGAGTCTATTGAATTCCCTGAACACAATGCGTATTGCGTACAAACATACATGCATAACGCAATCACAATATGTAATGCACTATATGAACTACCTATTGCAATACAATCCAAAACACTGTTATTTATAAAACGTCCAAACAAATACTTACAAAGGAAGAAAAAGAAAAGAGAGAGAGAGAAAGAAAAGCAAGAACAGGTAGGGGACTTATAGTAAACGAATTCGTTGTTTTGTTTCACATGCACACACACTGTTCAATAATAAAAATACCAACGAGCAATGTTTTAGTATACATACTTCTGTCCATCAAATCTTTCAGTGTGGATTTTTTCCAAGTTTTTTCATGATGCACGTAATGTAACGCATAGCTAGAAAAACCTCATAATATTTTGTCTTTAGAAAAGTTTATGAGGACTGCGTATACAAGATTTTTGAGAGTCATTTTATTTTATTAAATAATAAAATTGAAAATAAATATGTAGACATGTTTTGAGTTTTGAGAATCTCCATTAAATTGAAAATATGTGCATACATATACATTATACACATGTACATACAATGTACGTATAGATCAAAGCAGCAACAAAAGAAGCCTGAAGGATCTGGAATCGGAACATTGAAATGCAAAGTAGAGAACCAGTCACAAAAATTCAGATCTGTTTAGAACCTCGGTAAATTGTCCATGTTTTTTCCGTCTTCTTCAGTTAAAAATTTTCTCTACATATCGAAGTAGTCACTTTGTGAAAGCAGTGTATTAGATACAAAAACAACAGCACGATTTGCCCTTTCCGCCTTATTATTCATAGTTCTAAATACATAGTTTAAGTAAATTTCTGAATGAGGTAAACTTCTAAACAAAGGTTTAATCAAAAATCATCCTAAATCCTCAATTTTATTTTAAGACATTTTAAACACATATAGTTTGAGGCCTAAACACAAAGACAGACCGACAAAGAATGGGAAAATGGGATCAAGAATCAAGCAGACAATAGAGTTTAATTGTAAACGGCCTGAAATTGTCTTGGGGAGGTATCATAATTAACTCTGACAGTAATTTGAGTCAATGTCGTGTGTTTTCCTCCAAAATACTTTTTTCCATAAAAAAAGACGGAAACAGAAATCATCATATTATGCCCTTCACATTACAATATCCACACATGTACGGACTTACTCCAAAGCATATCTATATAATATATAGAATTCAAAAAAAATTTCATTTGTCTGACTTTGTGCGTGTGCTCTTCTGACTAGATAGATGGATGGATAGATATCATAATGCGAGCTTTTGCTCTTTTACCTTTTATCATCCTCCTCATCATCACATTTTCTATACATAAGATAGATAGCACGTTAGATATTCCGAAAATATTATGCGCACATAATAATAACAATATAATATATTATTTTAAAAACATAAATAATATGTAGATAAATGCTGGTTTTGAGAAAAAACTACTAATCGCCAGTAGAAAACTATTAAGGTGAGTACAACAGGATGAACCATAAAATCAGTTAATGGCACAAAGTACTCTTATACCCATCTAAAATATATTGCGTGTAATTCTCGACTAGACCAGTTTGCTCATTTAGTACTCTTAAGAAAAACTATATACGAATATGCATTACACACATTTATGGACCGTGTGTCTTATAACTCTTGTGTATGTATAATATAGAAATCATAAAAAAGAAGATACATGAAAAAATTTACATAATGAAATATACAGGTGAAAAAGTATCGAGCTATAATTTGATCCTTAGGGTTTTCTCTTCTTCTCCTTCTTCTTCTTCATTTCTTACCCTTGTCAAGCATTGGTAATTCCGTGAGCGTGAGCTGATCGTCAAAAGTTAAGTTAAGAACGAGAATACCTGTGTATGAAACTACTAAATAGAAACTGCTCCAAAGTTTAGCTCTCTACCGTACCTGCTTATAATAATAGTTGGGGAATGCATACATACATAGATGATAGATGTATGTATGTATATATACGAACACAGGAGGAGAAGGAATGAGAACAGCAACAGTAATGAATGTATAGGCTAAAGCTGACAATAAGAGTGAGAATGAGAGCTGCTTTTGCGTTTGCTTCCATGTACTTCATTCCAGCTCCATCCCTTGTGCATACTCAAATGAATCATCCCCCAAACTCATTCTCTACTTCTTTTTCTTTTACACACGAAATTACATTCAGGAAAACGGAATTTCCTGTGGTCTTCATTTCATGCCAGCTCATATCACTGCTTTTCCCTGTGTGCTCATATAAAGTATATATATATGAAGAGGGAGGTATCTTGATGACAAAGAAAACGACAAAACTGCAAGAAAAAAGGAAGGAAAGAAAGGCTTAGGCAAAATCTACTGTGCATTTTTCGATCCTCATTCAACTTACAACCTGTGTGTAAAAGGTAAAAGTGTGTGAATGTAGGAACACACATTAGATACACGCACAAATGTACGTATACATGCATGTATATGTATACAGGTAAAAAAAATCTAATTGAAAAAAGCGGAGCAAATCCAACCTTAGGAAAAGTGGAGGAATTAAAGTATACAAGTGAAGAAAGAAGACGACTCAGAAGATAAGTACATGTACGTATAGTATGATTGAATAATCCAAAGAGCGAAATGGTTGACTAGTTTAACTTTGGCTTTAAACGAAGAGTGGAGAATTCCCTTTTACTGTCTGAGCAAACTTTATATACTATTGAGAATGTGGACTGTGGATTGTGGATTGAGACTGGAGCTGTGCTTTAGCTGTAGTTGTAGTTTTATTTGTACTTTTAGCTTGCATAAAATATAGCAGTGTATGCATGTACTGTACGTTTAAAGTCGTGCAACAAGAAACTTGTGCTTTTAAGTATAAAAACTGTACAGTCCAAAGACCATAATACTGATATCTACATATGTGTTGTATTGGATATATAGTACAGAAATATGCACAATATACCAATAAATTTGTATGTATGTACATATCTGCACTGTACTCAGTATTTGTAGTTTTTGTATGTCCATACAGGTTTTTTCTATTGCAACGTCCTCCTCCTTTTTCTTCTCGCTCTTTTAGTTTAGTCTCCTACGTCCACGGATTATGCTTTTGAACAGTTATACTTAGGAGAAGAGTCCAGGTAAAAAGTAAATCTTATCCATGCGTAGTACACATAACGCATACACACACATTTTATACAACATACAAACTCATTCAACTATATATCTATGAATTCTCTCCATTGTACACACACATACATGTATTGCATATAAGTAAGTACATGGACGTTTTTATGAATGCTGTATAGATATACACATACTACATGCACTCCCCCTGTTTATAGTATGGAAAAAAAGTTATAATATTTCTTTTGCTCTTGCTGCTGCTGCCCCTATCCGATATCCGTAATGGTGTAAGGACAATGAATTTCACATATGCACAATATAAATAAATAACTATGTACGGCCAACATATTATATGTACACACACACACACACACACCTGCTCTTTCCAACTAGAAACTCCAAGATGTTGTGTGCTCTGTCTTGAGCTCTCTTCCTTGCTCTCTTCTTTCTCTTTACTTTTCTGCTGGCTTACCATCTGGGCCTTCTAAATCCAAAGTCTATTCCTAAGCAAAAGAGCTTCTTTTGATTTTTCAAATAGAAATGCTGCACAGTGCACATATCCTGTGCAACTATTCTCAAGGAATCCTACATTGTGGGCTCATTGCCGTCTTATTGCTCTTGCTCATCTCGGTCTTAGTCATATATGTCGTAGTCATATTAATTCCTATGAATTTACGTACATATGCACGTATACCATGTTTTGTGTATTACTTTGATAATATATTATACAAATCAACGATACATATTCATAATCCGGAGCTCAAAGCTCAAAGAACTTTAAGCAACTTTTTAAAAACAGCTTTTACTAGCTGGCCTTTCCCTCTGTCGTGGATATTGAATAATAATTTACATGTATACAGGTGTGAGATGTACACGTAGATTGTGATAATTCATCTGTATTTTAACAGCTAGTTAATTAAATATCCATGATTCCTTGATTATCTTTATGAGCAAAAAGGATTCCGTCTCACAGTAGTTAAAATTAGAAAAAAATCGATAAGATAAATATTATTGTACGGTTTGTGCTTATTAAATAAAATGAAATATAGCGTTTACTGTAAAAGGAAATGCGTAATATATGCTTGGACAAGTTGAGCGCTATTTATTTTATCCCCACTTTGTTCAATCGGGGGTATCCTCAACGGTGTTTAAGCTTAAGTCCGAATTCATAGTATTTAATACTCATGAAAGTACATCATGTGAAACCACAATTTGATACTCATAAATGGGGAAGAGCCGACATAGAGTTCTAAAACTTATGTATATGTGTAAGATAATGATAAGCATAAAGCGTCTGCTCACCGTAATACGTGTGTGTGTTATTATCTATGATATGACAGTGCGTCTGATTCGAGGAAAGAGAGGAGACCGGAAAAAATATATTTTGAATGTTTATAAAATATAAAGGGCCCACCTTCACTTAACACTCCTTGGGCACAGTCTCCATCAGACTTGCATAGATTCACGTGTGTGTACAAAATGCTTAGAATACCAAAGTGTACTCCTTCTTCCATGTTCCCTTCCCTTTTCCTTTTCCTTCTTCTTCCTCCAGCTTGATTACTATACCATATCTACTACTACACTACTGTAGCTACAACAAACAACTCCACAGGTAAGATATAGATTTTTAAAGGCTCGGCTTATATTTATGTATGTATGTGTACTTGGGTATTTGAGGTGCGTTCAAAGGACAGGACAGGACATCAGCAGCAACAACAATAACAACAGAGATCCAAGTTCAAGTCTACCTTCTTTGAAACTTTATATCTTTGAAAGCCTTTCATACACGTGTTCTCGTTCTCCCCATCAGAACTCAATGTATTCCATGTTAGATGCTGCTGGAAGGATGATAAAGGTGTTTCTGTCTTCGACCCTACTTTTTTATTATGTGCTTACTATACTGGATAAGCAGGGTACGCAATACATACTACAAGTATGTAATACCAAGGTACACATTGAGGTACTGGTACAACATACCTATACGACGAAGGGACCAACTAGGTCGTACCACCACTAATACCCAATACACACACGCACACACAAACACACTACCCTAATATTATTACAACTCTCACTACATACTACTACTAATATGCACTACTACACTATTACTACTCACTGTTTTTTTTGGCCCTTGCCACAGCTTTAAAAGGAACTCGTCAATTCACCTCTAGCATATCCAGGCTCCAAGTTTCAGATATTATGTACGTACGTGTAAGCAGTGGTTTTAATAGTCCAAATAATAAAACATGAATGGGCATCCATTAGCCATTTACACTTACACTTGGAACCTTAGGTTTTGGTCCTTGCTTGAGGAGGAGGACTACTTTCTGAATTTACCTTTTTCCACACAAATTTTTATGGAGTTATAATACTAATATTGCGCAAAGTTTAAAATGCTTTGTAGTGTAAACTATGGCACTTTTTAAAAAGTTGAGGTCTTTTCTTCACCTTTCTTCCTGTCCTGCGGTACAATGCAAGAAGTATAAATTTCCACAACCATGTTATTCATGCATGTAATTTTTTCTAAAGTTATACAAAATACAAAACCCAACATTGTATTTATGTTGCATATCCCAGCGCAGACAAAACAGCAAATTTTGTATCACGATCCATGCACTAAAGTTACCTGGTGTTTACTTTTCAGAGTATAATGTCTATATATATTGATACATTTTGTAAAATATATGTCTACAAGACAACAAAAAATCGTGATGATAGTGTTAATAGTGATCGCGTGCAATCGGAAAAAATATTATGCGATGGTTTCTTCCAAAAATGAAAAAGTCAAGTGGTGGAAAAAGAAATGTGCACAACACTTGTCTAAAGTCCCTATATATCTTCTTGCAAGAAATAATTTTCCATTTTTTGAAGAGTGTCGTCGTAATTTTCATCCCCAAAAGCGATCTTATATAATACGATGTATATCTATGTATGTATATATATAGGTAATATAGTAAACAGTTTTATTGCGGACACATTAAGTGTCCATTTTTATATTGCCACTGCTATTATAATGTCTTGAGTAGTCAGAAGAAAAGGCCGAAGGTGATTCTTATTGCCTCCAATTTGCATTCCGACGATTGGCGAACCCAAAAGACAAAATATAAATAAAGCAATATTAAACCGGTCTGTAACTCATCTTGTCTCAAATCTAAAACTGAGCATTTTATTATTGTTAAGTAGTTATATAGAGAGAAAATGGAGAGTCAAAATTCAAAAAGACCAACGCGGAGAAGAAACAAGAAACGACATTTTTTTGAAACTCAAACTCACTAAACATGCCATTAATAAGTAGAGTAATTTATGCCCCACCAACATTCACCATTTAGTTTTATAATGCAATTCGACTCATCCAATAGTTGACCTATGATCTACCAGCTATAGAATCCTTTAAAAACTAAAACAAGAACTATGTTCCAGACTCTTAGACTCAACATGAAGTTTTTGTAGTATAGAATTTTGTACAGTGTATACCAGAATGTGTCAACAGTAACCCTTCTTGTACATAAACTACGGTAGATTGTAAATTATTGGTAAGTCTACACAGTGTCAAATATTTAATGAACTAATACTGTCGATGTCTCTACTTTACTATATGTACATACATTTATTTCAGCTTTATCTCTCCACCTCTTCAACAGCTACTTGTACAACAAAGGAAGTTGCTTGCTTCTCATTTCCAAGACCCAAACAATATGAAGAAGAAGTTTTGTTTTGTACTTTCTATTTTGCTCAACTTTTTGAGTAGATGAGTAGATAGTAGATAAATGTTTGTATAGCATATGAGCATTATTTAGAATGTATGCTTATGAATACATTCAGAACTATTCTTCCTTTTATAGATATATACATCTAAACTACTTGCTGTTAATAACCAATATATGTATATGTATGTATCCTTCGTTAATTTTAGAAATGAAATTGGACCTAGGAATAATATACACCAAGAATGCTACACTGCGTAATGTACATATGGTTATTAGTTACAAAGATAATAAATCTATAAACACATGCATGCAAGGGCATTGGCTACGAGAAATGGAGACTCATCATCAATTTTATACAATATTGTTGACGAGTGTAACTTTTCTCAGTTTTATGTTGTGCTCCATAATGAACGAGAAAATGAAAATGAAAGAAAATGATCCTGCATATACTCCCGTGTATGCAACATATGTACTGAAGATGATAATGGATGATATGGAGAGCATGAAGAAGAGCGAACTGATACGTAACATGTAACTCAAAGGGAGGTCCTCTCTATCCTCTATCTGTCTTGGAAAATTGAATGCTTCGTCCTCCTTTGAATTTGACTTGTCTTTTTCTTTGGCTGCTTTGGGTTGGCTGGAGTCAGATTGAAGCAGAAGCAGCATATGCGGACATACGTTACGTATTAAAAGTAGAGATTGTATTATAGAGAACTTGAGGAACTTTTGGAGGTTGAAGTGAAACATTACTTACATACATGTAGACAAGCATACAGTATACATATACTACACTGTGTAAGAGTAAAAGAAGGACAGGAAACGTAAATGTAGTAAAAAGGTTCTTTTTCACAGAGAGTCGAAAATAAACAACAGTCAAATGCATACATGTATATAAACATATGTACCTACATATACGTGCATGGAGTAAAGGAGTCAAAGTCAAATTCAAGACGAGAAAACGAGGAACGGAGTGGAATGGAAAAGAAAAGAAAATGAGAGAGAGACAAAACAAGTAGCTCATTTCTGTTTCCACGTGGAACCTCCTCCAGGGTTTTGCGTTTATGCACCCTCCTCGGTGTTTAAAGTCAATCCAAAGTTGTCTATCTATGCACATCGCATTTCTACCCTGCCAACTAAAACTATGAGTCTGGGGGCCGACTAGTCATCTTCTTCTCTATCTCGCATCGTCATTATCATCCTCATCGTGGAGAAAAAGTCACAAAAAATCTTCATCCTTCTTTAAACCCTTGTGTATCGTTACACCGAGTTGCATTGTACTGTGTGTGCTGTACATTGTAGCTTTTTACACGCCTAAATACTCCAGCTTGACAACTCCTATATTTTATTTTGCAGTCAACACACAAATGGCATCAGCGCGGCTGCACGGTAGCCACAAACTGTTCAGAGATTTACTCAAAAATTCTCACGGGCATCATCAACTTTTGTTCAGGCGCTGAGCACAAAATCGCAATTATTTTTTTAAAAACCTCCACCGTGTTTACAATTTATCGTTCCATAATATCCTCGGCACTTGATGTATTTCATATAAAATATACGTATTATAAACTATAAAACATAAAAATTAGTTTATCAAAAGTTGTTTCACAACTCTCACTAATTGTCACCGAATGACACGCAAGGATGAAAACTTAACAGTTTCAAAAATGCATTTACGTAAACATTTGATGCGTTTCATGTCATTCTCATTGAATTGGATCTAATGTCCTGAAAAAGTAACGCAAATGTATAAGAATAGCTTAACCTGTGCTAACGATTGTAATTAGTTATTACTTAGAGCTATCTTATGAGTTTATGACAAGGTGATAACGACTTCAAATTAATATATTGTATGAATGGGCTCTTGACTTACTTTACTGTTATCACAACCAGCTTACAACCTACACTTAGACTCAACCTATAGTATTGGTAATTATAAGTTATAAGCACACTATTATATACTACCATACTTAACGCTGGACGTTTACTATTTATTTAAAGTTTTATCCAAGACCCTCATGGCGATAATGACGATAATGGCTGTATGTACAAAAGTAATAATAATACTGATTACCATTAGGCCACTAAGTGTCTATGTCTTAATCTCTCTTCAATTATTTGAAATTCGAATTCGATCTTCACATTTTCTTATCCATTCTAAACCTTGGCTTAAACTGGTTGTACTCTATAGTAATAGCAGTATAATCGCAATAATTTTTTAATAAAAAAAGAGAACTGGATATCAAACGGATCTATAGCCAAATTTATGAGGATTTCGACTTTCCGTTACGTAACGAAATTCTAACAGAAAACATTGATTTCAATGTTTTCTGTTGTCAAGGCCATCAAAAATTTAGCCACCATACATACATGCGGTTACAGACTATATAAGCACAAAAGTCGTTAAAGATACATTTTGAAAAATAGTGAGAATATCTTCATTTAACATGTAAATAGATTTTGTGGGTTATTCATTTGTATGTATGTACTTTTCAGCAGATACTTAAGTGGTTCGGTAAAAGACAATCCACAATAATCCAGTTCAGTATTATTACACGACGACTCTTTTACGAGGTCGTAATTACTTGGTCATAATCTTCCAAGTATGTATGTATATATGTGTTCTTATCTGTGGAAAAATAAAATAACTAAATAACATTTGAAACTCTTTCTTCCTTTCTCTCTTTCTTTCTCTGTGTTCCATTCTCCGTTGAAATTTACAATGTCCTATTAGCTTCTTTTCGTTTTTCAGCATTATTGTCTTTTGTTGTCATCATCGTCGTCATTGCCATTATCCTCTTAATGTGTTTATTTGAATAAGGAGCTGATTCTTCGTAATACGTAAAACGCTAGTTAAAACGTTGGAAGAAACGAGAGTCAAGGAGAAAAGAGAGGGCTTGAATCCTTCTCATGAGGTAGGAAATTTGAAAATTTTTTGAATGTATTTTGTCTCGTATACTTTCTACAACCATAGATATGATGTGTTTTACATAATATGTACACTGTATACATAGTTGAGTCGGTTAAACCCGATTTTTCTTCTTCTTGTTCAAAATGAAGTTTCTCCCAGTAGTTTAAGTAAGTCGGCTTTCGGATTAACCGGAGTTGACTTTAATGATTATAGATGTACGATGTAAAAATCTTTTGGCTTGAACCTCAACATCCCCAGCGATACAAAGTACAAACCTAATGTGCAAGGGGAGACATATTGAGAGAGAGGAGCACATACACATATGTGAATGTGTGAATAATGTGACATTTTTGACAGAGCCTGTCAGCGGACGAGCATTCAAAATCCTCACTTCATCTATAATTCATTTCTAAATCATACTTTGTACAGTGTACATACACCATCTGACAAAAATCTAGTGTGTAGACTGTGTACCAGTGACTATGTGTTCTCACGGTCTTGGAGAAAATATAAAAACAAGATTGAGGAAAAACCAGAGAAAGTATGCAAGATTTTCCTCTGTCTTCAATCACGGTATTGTATATATTCTCATGTAAATTTCATTTTAATTTCGCTTTGTCTTATCAGTCAAAAAATCAAGTTTACAAGGACCGATTGCGCCTCAATCAAATGTTTATACACAATGCAAAATATTCATGGTAATTTGTCTGTTTTTCCTGTCCAACTTGAGAAAGTAGCTGTTCAAATTCAATGCAAACGATACAATGAAGAATATTACAGCTATACATCACTTTCCTTGTATTTAATACATATTTGTATAAGCTGCTCCACAATTCAAAATTTAAGAGATACTGTATATATATATACTCTGAATTTTTTTTTTCAATTTACTATACTATGATAATATTTAACAGGTAGAATGAATTATAGAGAAAATTAAACAAATCGCGGATTGACAATGCACAATAGGAAAAGAACATGAACAAGGTTAATTTGTTTTATGTTACCTATCCCTCAGATAAATTTATTTGCTTGTTTATTTTTACTTCAGTGCTCTACATTGAAAAGTATTTATTTTCTGATACGCACTGTATTGTAAAACATGACGACAAAAATGTCTGTCTACAATTTATAACATCTTTATTCTCTACCTACCATAATAATATTTACAATATTCATTCAGACTTGAGCAGTATTGAGTTGTATATACATTATACATATGTACATGCTTGAAGCCAGTCAGCCGGCATTATGTTACACATAGACTACTACATCAAATATTATTTTTATATTATATTTATGAAATGAACCCTCATCACATTTTATTTTTATAACGGCCATATAATGAAATAAAATAGGGTACGACTCTTGTTCACTCAAATCACAATCAGCTCCTCTCAATGTCAGTCAGTTTGTGTATTGTGCACTCTTATTACTTGCATGTTGAAAGAACATACATACATGTATATGTATATCAAGTTTATAGTAATAAATAATAACTTAAGATTGCATAGTAGAAAAAGACCACTGCTTTATACATATTTAGGTCTACGCTATTGAGCAGTTCTCTTCTGAACCCAAAACAAACCGATGTCAAACAAATGATTGGAGAGAACCTATAATAAAATCTTTATTTTCCCCCTAACCCTCACAACTCAGAGCCTTCTTCTTAGTTATTTTCTTTACTTGTATACCTTGTATTACTTGGTTTTCTCTCCTGGTTTTTCTATGAAAATGCATTGGGAATATTAAGACTTTTGGTCCTTTTTTGAACTGGGTTAATGTTGATCTATCTATAAATCGTTCATAAACGAAGACGATCCCCATCCTAGTTTTTAGTTCGACCCTTAGTCCTCATATTTTTCATGTATTTAGACTCATTCCTACATTTTACCCATTGTATTTTGTACAAATACACAAAACACAAATAAAAATATAAAATAAATAAAATATAGATATATTTGAAATCATGTTTGACGTCCATCATCATCCAATCGCTCAGTCTATTGCCCTGTTCGATCTAGAGGCTGTCTGTATGCGTACAAGTAAGTACTTTACTGTACGTAAATCCAGTAGTTTGAGAAGTGTCCTTAATATATGAAGGACTTGCCATCATATATTTCATTTTCATTCCATCCCTCGATGCATTCGTATCTTCTCTATCGAGAAATTCCAAATCCAGTCAACCACCGACTATCGACAATCGACAGCTTGAGTAATAAAACCTTTTTTCTTCAAAAATCCTAAACCCTCTTTCACTAAACTAATTTAACTGAAAGTCTAGCTCAAATTCTATAAGGGGAAGAGGATAGAGGCTAAAAGGCCTCCCCCTCTCTCCTTTTCCATTTCACTCCGTCCATTCAGTGTATGTACTATGTACATACATACATATAACATATATAACCATAACATTTTTTTCTTGTGTATACTGATAATATAATACAACATAATATTGTTTTGGAATATATATTCTGTGGAACGATTCGTTTTAAATGGAGAACAACTCCCTATTGAATCGTGTGTGCACATATGTACATCTATGCACAAGGATATGCGTAAATATTCTCCAGAGAAAAAGGAGACTGAACAAATGGGATATTACACACATATTTTCCTCTCCTCAGTTCCTCTCCTAAATTTTCATGTAGTATTCATATTCATGCAGACCAGATACATATATACACACACACACAAAATGTATGCAAAAGTGTACGTACCTATGTGTATGTATATCCGCACCATATGAAATGCATTTGACATGTCTATGGAAAAGAAGAAGAATAGTCATAGTAACATCGAAGTTGTAGTCGGTGTAGTAGGTGAACGTGCCTGACACAGGGTTTCTCGCTCCCGTGTCAAATCTTTCATATCATTTATACCACACAGGACTCTTTTCTCCATTTATGTACACATATTTTGAATTTGAAGGGAATTCAGCTTGCATTTGAAAGGAAGGAAAGGCGAGGAGGAACGAAGAAAGAGCTTCAAGTTCAAAATCTGAATGCTGTATATATAGCCATTCCTTTCGTTCTCCTGCTTCATCATATACCACGCCACTTGGTTATTTTTTCTTCTCCTCTCCTTTCTTTTTTTATACTTTCTTACATTTTACATAGTATGTACCTATAATGTGTGCAAAATTCCATGCCACTGTAATCTACAGCACAATACAGTGCACACACTATAATATATTTTATGTCTATTGGTTCTCTTCTTTCCTCGCCTTTTTCCTCCGAAGCTGCCAAAAAATCCACGTAAGTGGTTGGGGGAAATATGCTTGCTACTTTGGCCTTTGTGCGATGGAATGAACTATTCAAAGAGAATAATCTCTCTTGGAATGGATTACATAAATACAAGAGTCAAATCACTCAAGTTTCGTGTCAAGTTAAATCAAGTCAAGCCAAACCAAGCTAACTTGAAAAGATGAAGCTCACCTAGTTGCTGTGTGTTGTACATACTCTTGTAGTATGCTTGTATTTGCATCGCAATTTCAAAAATAGAGAAAAAGAAAAGGAATTTGTACTTGCACACTGCCTGTACACATATCTATTTAATTACACTAAACATTGCAATGTGTAGTACTACCTAGGATATGAAGATGTACATACAGCAAAGTGATGAGACTTTTTTTTGGTAGAATTGGATGTAGAGCAGATGCGAAAAAAATCAAAGGAATTCACGCAAGTTACTTTTTGGCTTTTATTCATCTTTGACCAGGCATTGTGCCCCAAAGAAATCTATCTATGTACAATGTACATACATACATATACAAATTCAACTTTGCTCCTGCTTTACCTCTAGTTACTTTGCTTTGACAATCCTGCTCTCATTCTTAGTGTCTTTTAAACTTTTTGAACCAAGCTGCCCGAGACTGGGAGATAAACTTGTGTGTAGTTCTGCAAACACGAAACATCAAGTGTCACATGTAATCTATTTACACTGAATCCATCCATCCAGAGCAGATTGATCTGACATCGTCATCCTCGTTGACTCGTTTCTTTCTATCACTGCTATCATTCTCCTCGCTGTTCTCTCTGTCCTACGTGGTGATACTTACATGCAACGCTGGAGAAGATTTAGATAGAAGCAGCAAAACAGAATGTTGTGTGTGTAGGGAGTAGTGTGAGAGAGAGAGAGAGAGAGTATCACCAGCGGAGTAAACGAGGTTTGCTCCTATCAATCCAGTATTCAGATTCACAGTATACCCAGTAAGTTGCTACATTTATCAATATTATGTATGCATACTCACCATCATCATCATCATCATCATCATGATCACATGTACAACGCTAAGGCCAAATCCAAAGCCATGGCCAAAAACTGAACCAACGAACCAACCAGCCAGCCTGACTGACTAGAATCCCTCATGTCATGTATTCACATTTCCATTTTAAACACACACACATATCATCATGTAGTATATTGCATTTCCAAAATACATATAAGTGTATAGTCTATGCATACATTATGCATATTCCACTCTTCTTTTTACCGCAGTCAAAGCCTGAGGAGCTGGAATGATGAACCTATTGCAATTGTCTCATCAATTTTTATTGGATTTCCATTTCAATTTTCAATTTACACTTTCTCTGTTCTGTTGGCAGTTGGCAGTCAACTAGATAAAAAACTATCTAACCATTGTTAAAACAGAATAACAAACAACGTGCGAACTGGAATGCCGAATGGGCTGACTACTATGTACATTGAATTTCAATATATTTAAGTGTCTTTCAACGTACTTCCAAACTACTTTCGTCCTAACTTTCCTTCTTACTTTACATTTTTATTCCTGTACATTTTTCTGCTACATTTCAGTTTCGGTTTGAGATTTTTGAGATTTACTCTCTATGTACACTTAAAATCCGAAATCCGAACCAGAAATAAAGAGGAGAGTGTGTGTATTTTAGTGTAATAATATTTATGTAGGACCACATGTCTTACATTTTGCATGCTGGCTGCTGACATGCCAACTTTTCATGCGTAAACACATACATTGTAGTACATACATGCATACATACACACACACACACCAACAGCCAAACAGCATCAAGTAAATATATGTAAGTTATCAGCCTCATGTTTGGCTTGGGTAGTTGTATTTAGTTTAGCCTTCAAACTTCAACTTCCAAGTTCAACCTTTTCGTCACTTTAGGAGTCGGGACAAGACAAAAGTTCATGCGAAGGGAAGAACGAAAGAAGAAAGAAAGAGGGAGAGAGTCGTGTTATTAATATTATTACTATTGGCCCTTTCGTGACAATATTGGTAACTGCACTATTCAAACTACTCTATGATGATGATGATGCCATATTAGTAGTAGTAGTAGTAATAATAATAATGATAATAATAATGAATGCATAATACAGCAATGAACTTCTAGCCCGATAGCTCTACCTTTCCTTGGTCGTTTAACGTTGAACTTGAAGGTTGTGTACAGTAAGGCACGGTGAAAACAAAGCTTTAAACGAGAATGGTAGTGAGTAGGAGTGTTTCTTTATTTATACCGAAATTACATGGCAATCCACACACGTGAATATCAATACGTGAGCAGCGAGCACGAGAAACAAGAAAGTTATAGATTCAGAGTTATCTAGAGTTAGACGACGACGACGAGGAAAACGAAGCAATTTAATCAATGGAGGCGAGTGAGAGTCTCTCTCGCTCTCTCTTTGTCTTTGTATGTATATGCACCCTGCTCATATGCAATAGATATATAGCTATCTATATGTTTCTATACATAGGGAAGAAGTGCGTGTGGACAAAACGCATATATGCGAAACACAGTCAACTGAAGAAGAACAAGAAGGAGCAATGGAGACAGAGTTCATGTCGATCTTTTTCCCTATAGGCCCGAAAATCATATACCCGCTTTATCCATCGCATAATGTGTATTTTATATGGTGTATGGGGACAAATTTTCTATTTCGTAACTCCACAAGCACATATATATAATATACTGTTTTATACAATCCTTGTGTTTAAGTTCAAGAGATTGGATTTTCTATCGTTGTTCTACCTATACATGTATGTATATTAGATATATGCTGAGTTTAATGTCTAAAAGCCGAAATTTCCTAGACTCATCTAAATTAGCTCGGATTCAAATTCAAATCCAAGTCCCCGCTGACTATCAGCATTTTCAACAGGTTTTGTCAATGAAAATGCCGTTGCTGTTGTACAAAACATCAATATACATAGGTAAGATGCATACATAATGTGGAGAAATAAAGTCGATTGCATAACATCACTTCAATTTTTTAAACATGTCCATATCCCCAACGACTGAATACATTGAACACTGGATGGCAACTGGGTACACAAATACATATCTACATATTTACCATCTACTTTACTTGTTTAATGCACGCAGTCACTCACAGTAATAACAATTTCAACAACCCTAGACCCTTGCCTTATGATTATATGATGGAAATATGGACATGGCTGCTCGGTTCTCCGATTGCCTACAGTATGAGAATAGACGACACTGCACCGAGTCTTATCATATATTTATTTATTATTTAGTTTATGCAAATAATAATTGTTCTACCGAAACCAAATTTTTACATTGTTACACATGAGAACACGCAAAAAACGGGCTGAATAAATAAGAACGGAAATCTAAGAGTATAGAGTGAAAATGCAAGTACAAATGTAAGTATAGAAATTAATGATAAAATATAGGTGTACCATTTATAATCGTGTAAATCCAATTTAATTCAATTCAATTCCATCTACTGAGTTGTCAGTGGGAGTAGGTACATATTATTACATATGATTATACACAGGTTTTTTTACGTAGACACGAAACTTTGTCCAATCGACAAAACTGAGGTGAAATGCACACGGTAAACTTTTATGTATATATTTTTTTACACATAATCGCCAACGTCCGTCCGTCAACAAAGGTGCTGGTGATGATTGAGTGGCTCAAAGCGTACAAATGTGAGATACGTACATACATATGCACAGCGTATTATGGGTGTAAACGAAAAACTGTATTTTGGCAATGAATTTCGACGGTTATGAACCCACACAGAGTAATTTTTTCACCAACTACACAAATAAAAAGAAGCGACTTTTTTATTACGAGTGTACCTGAGTTATTATTATTATTACTATTCTCGAGTGGTTTGTTTGAATTGGACTTTGTCGTAGGGACCAAAAGTTATGGTTATTTTTGACGAGGATAAAATCTTACGCACATACATATAATATAGAAACATTCATTTCACTTTCCTTCCTATTGAGATCGTAAATAAATGATTTTCTTTTTTATGATTATTGTAATTACGACATTGATAACGATGATGATACCGCAGTAGCACTAGAAAATACACATAAACCACACATACGCATATTATACATGCAGTTTTTATTTTTATATCTTCACTAAAGTTGATTGAAAGACACACGGTACGATGTGGATAAAATATTTGTATAGAATATGACTCTCATTTAACATCAATAGCACACACAAAGAAAAACGGAAGAAAGGAAGCCCACCCCACAGATATTTATGAATTTATTTATTATTATCCTTCTCCGTGATATAAAATATTGTATAATATCTTTAAAAGCAGATTATCAAAAAGTCAACACTTTTCTGTTTTCCCTCTTCACCTTACACACACAATAAGATTGAAATTGTTCACATTCACTTCACATTTAAACGATTAAGATTAATTTATTATCTAATATACTACAGATGAGATATGAGAGCTCCGACTTCCAGAGCCTGAATTGAGCAAAAGTGGACCACGATTACAAGTGAGAAATATTATTGTAGACAAATACACAAAGACACTCACCTAATTATCCACTACATAATAAATATTTAATAAGATTAAAAATAGTAGCAGTAGTAGAGAATATTATTAAAATAATATTCTAACAGTCTTTATCAAAGTACAAAGAATCCAGAATGGAGAAAAGGAGAAGAGGGACTGTGGGACTAGGACTACTACAATTACAATTACTCCTGTTGTACACACCACTACTACTACTCTCTCCAACATCCACTCTCCATGGATATATGATGAGACTGAGAATGGAAGTGTTGTTGAGGAAAAGGGACTGCACTATACACAGTTCGTATATATGAGTGCCTACGAGCATATATATGCATACATGCTACATATTTATGTGTATCGAAATAAACATAAGTATAGAGAAGAGGAACATACGTGCATACATACATATCTTACATAGAGAAAATGAGAGGTTGAAGTTTTGGCTAAACTCTATTAAACCTATTTGGTCTAGCTCTGGCTCCTCTCTACCATAATATTTAACTCGCACCATGGCCCCTTGAATAGCTGCCTGCGTGCCTCAGTTTCCTCCAGCCCTCAGTGTTACACACACAATATATCCGCGAGGAAACAAGTAGAAAATATGCACTATACATCGTATTGTTACATATATATATATATGTATACTCATCCCTTTAGTTATATGTGTACAAAATATAGCCCTTGGCATTTTGAAAAACATCCCCCATATGTACACGCATATGTACCTCGATCTATGTATGCACGTACATGGCAGCCCTTTCCATACTTAATAATTATCATTTATTAGTACTCGTCGGCTATGCACGGGCTGTAACTATATGCATATAGGAAGCAGGGTTCCACAATGATTTAGGCATTTTCCTTGCGGAGCCTTGGCTGGATATTTTAAAGTAGGATGTTATATATGATGATATAGTCTGAGTTTAGCTGTAGACTTTAGATTGTGAAGAGAACGAGAGAGAGAGAGAGAGAGAGAGAAAGAGATAAAGATGGGCAGAAGGCTGACTGAAGGTACTATGTGTACTACTGCAAGAGAAATAGAGACAGCCCAAGAATAGTACCGAGTTTGTGAGTTTGTCGGTGTTGAATTTTTTTCCATAAATGTACATGTAACGTACATACATAATATTATACACATTGGAGAGTGAGGAGTATCTGCCAACATGCACATATACTACATATATGTATGTAGTATGTGGGTCCATAGACGCCGTATGTTATGGTATATGGTAGGGTATGTTACGGCTTATTCAATGCTCAACTCTCCGCAGCGAAAGCAACGGCAGAGGCAAAGCAAAGGCAAAAGGCTGGCCCATATTGAAATTGAACCAAGAACCAACTAAGGGTTGGCATGGCAGAGGGATGGAAATCAAAGACTGCACTCAAAGCGTGAGCCTATAATATGAGCTAGAGCTAGAGCCAGCCAGCCAGCTAGCTAGCTCGTCTCGATCAGCTTAGTTAGATGTTAGACGACAGACTCCCTTCTGCTTTATCACATGTGTGTATGTGCTTGTGTGTGTAAATATCCATGCATATTTGAATTTGGATATAGATACAAGTGGAACACATGGAGGGACCATCGTGTCCCGTGGAAAATCTCTATATAAACTATAAACCATCACGCATCAACATCATCTTCACATGGTCATACATATATATATAATGTATATGCATGTATGTATGTGTGTAACTATAACCCATACTCAAATTTGTATTCACAACTACATATTATTATTATACGCAGATCATCGTCATAAGGAAAAGGACCAACTATGATACATATGAATATATGTGCACAAGTACATTGTACATGCACATGATATGAAGACACATGTCTAATACATATTATTATCTACATAAGTATCTCGTGTCCTAGGCAGAAGTCCGGGTAGTGAAAAAAAATCGGGGAACAGTCACTGGGGAAGTAGGTACAGTGTATATGTACGTACAGTATGTATGTACGTATGAATACGAATATTGCCTATGCGTATGATGCATGATGATGGTGTTTGTATGGTAGGATGATGTATTTGTAAGATGTATATAAAATGTACAATGTACAATGATGCGTTTCAAGTTGATGACTATGATGCCTACGTGATGAGCTCATAAGGGCTCTGGCTAAATATGTATGAAAGTGGTTTGTTATACGGTGGAGAGCACTATATTATTATTATCATTATCATCATCATATGCCGAGAGAGAGAGAGAGAGAGAGATTCACATCTAATAATTCTGTACTAACGATGAGTACGCTGTCTCTCTCTCTCCACTGCAAAGGCAAACCAACCACCCCAAAAAAGAAGAAGAAGAAGAGGAGAGTAAATCTGACTCGTTCTCCTTTACTTATACCATTCCTTACAATACGATACCCTTGGTTTATCTGTGGTGCTCCAGCAGTCAGTTTGCATTTACTTGTCCATGTAGTGGACGAAACTTTTATCAAACAAACATCCAACTATCCAGCAAGCAGTTGTATTATCCGCTGATTATGAAAACAGTACACATAAAGGACAACTGATTTGATATTCTATTATCTATCAGGAGAATGAGAAAAATGCCCACTTTTCTCCATTTGTCCATGACTCGTTAAGATAAACTGTGTAGACGCGGCTTCTAAAAATATTAAAATGGTAAGTGTAAATTACTTAAAACCACACAGAAAAGTTTTGTGCGTTTTCATCTTAGATATCTCTAAGATGAAAATGGACTTATGAGAAATTTTTTAATCATCAAAAGGTGACAGATGATCATTACATATGCACTTCAAAGGAAAGATGGTAAAAGGATGACTAAAATCTTTAATTTGCTGTATTTTTTAACAGTTTCAACTTTTTGAGGAAGTGTTAGGTATTAGTCATCATGGTATCATCATCATCATCTTTATATTCTCGTTTCTTGCTGACTCAATTAAATTAGCGTAAAATTGAAGCGGTAATCCTCTCCCTCGTCTTTTTGATGAGTAATTACACAACACTGCATTTCATCAAATATACTGTGTGGGCTGTTTATGAGCAATGGACGCTCGTTCATCTTGTTCCATAATTTTAAAATGAACAACACAATTTTGACGCTGGATTACATACACGTCGTACAGTAAAATTTATCTACATTACAAAATACAGTGTAAAAATATATACTGCAGCATCTCATTTGTTCCTTCGACAGCTCTTTCTCCAATCTGGAATGCAATATTGTGCTGTTGTGCATCATTTCCAATCTGCAGCACTTTCCATTCTCCATCTTTCTCCTATCCGCCGCCGTCCTTTTCCTTCCTCTTCATTTCCCTCTCTATCTATGTATATCTAACTCTCTTTTGCTCATCGGCAGTCCCCTCTCTCGTCCTCCTCCTAAATAGTATTTTTCACTCTTTCTTTGTGTGAAACTAATAATAAAATACTCACAAGTACATGAGAGCGTGTGTTATCCGTATCTAACTATATACGCGCATTATATTATATGTATGTATGTACACCCCGTGTGTTTGAACGAGACCATGTGGGACTTTTCCGGTGTCTTTATGCGTGCATGGGCAATGGGCATGTATGCATGTATGCATGTATGTATGAATTCTAACAAAATACATACATTTTAAAATACAAAATCCATACTACACAACAGCACCAACAATATAGCAGGGAATGTAGGAAGACGGAAGAGAGAGAGAGAGAGAAAGAGAGTTTTTGAATTTTGAATGGAATGGAAAAACTTATTGCATTGAACACAATATGGCTGGATTGTTGGTTGGTCATCCTCTTTTGGAGGATGCTTTTTTTGGAGAGAGAGAGAGAGAGACACACGCCAAGTTCTGATGAGTTTCGAAGCCACACACGCCGAACGCCAACTTTACTTTAGTAACCATTTACATAACATCCATATTGCTTTGCTTATCATGGTGATGATGACGATCATCATCATATTTCTAATGTGAATAAGTTTGGGTATCTGTTCCTTTCTGTCAGTAGCAGATCCAGATCCAGATCCAAAAGCATGGCCAGACCGTCAGACCCTTCTCCAGTACCAATTAATATGCGACAGATCACCCTTTTTCTCCTTCATTCATATGTTATTATTTTCATTATGAGGCATACATTCATTGTATTGACTGGCATCATGAGGAAGAACAGAGAGGAGACGAAGAGCTAGGGAAAACTCTATCGGATCTACATACATTATGCATCTACCCTATATATAAATATATATTTATGTACGCATTTTTTTATCTTCATAAAATTCAGATTCAGGTTGCACGAAAAAACGCACACTTTTTTAAATATTATACTCGTATTTATCCTCATTACGATCATCCTCGAGCCGGGCTCGAACTAAGGACCCGACTTGAATTTTAAGTATGCATCAAAAAAGAGAAAGAGAGACTCCTCTCCTCATTTGCATACATTGTAAATATTCAGCAATGAAATTTGTATTATATCAAAGTCATTGTCATTGTCGGAACGTGTTGCCGGTTGGAAAATCTATTATGCTAATGTATGTATGCGACAGAGAGAGTGAGGGAGAAAAAGGGAGAGAGTGACAGAAAGTTTGTTTCAAATTTGAATGAAAAACTTGTAAACTCCCCGGTTTTCCAGGTGTAGAAAACACAAAATGCTTGCGCCTTTGCATGCGGTAGACAAAAGACGACTGATTCCATTATGGAATTCAGAGAAGGTCATATCCATATACATACAGGTACATATTTAGAAAAACGAGATTGTACAAGAGAGAAAAAAAGTGTGAAAAAACTGAATGTACATAATCAGTGAAAATTTTTTAGTCGCAAACTACTTACCCTGCTTATGGCATGAGTATTGAGTTATGAGTATTTGGGTCTCTACCCCTACTAAAGATGAAAGACTTTTATCTCAATAAATGCACTAATTGCATTATGTTTACCTCCAAATGTGCATTTAGAGCTTCTTATTATTGATTATCGTACAAAATCGGCGTGTGCTTGAAATGTGCAAGTATTTAACATAATTCTATTGATTGATTGATTCATCGATTGTATACCCACACTTATTTATTTATTTATAAGGTGCACAGACTAGGCGGTGAAATAATGCAAACACGCGTGCCCGATTTGTCACTCAAAATACCGATGCATATTGAATATTGGATCGAAAACTGGAAGCAACATAATACATTTTTATCCTTTAATAAATTAACATCACAAAGGTTATTGATCAAGTGAACATGAACAGGATTAGGACCGATAAACATACCTGCTTTATGCATGAATGTATTGAATGTCACATGAAAAGAATCTATGAATTTTTGATTGGGAAGCCAAGGGCATGAAAAATTTGTTGAAACATTTCATGGGTCATGCAGATATTTATGAGATTTTAAAGAGCAGCATTTATTGATTCCTTTTATGCATAATGATGTAATGTTGAATGCTCATAAAATGCATTTAACTGACAATGTATTTTTAATTACAAATACTTTGCCATGCTTCTCTACACATAATCGGTATGACGATTGTACATAAAACAGTAATGTATTTTAAATGTGGAGCCACTGATGCTGGTTAATCTACTATGATAAAGATAAAGCTACACTCATCGCATCTTTAGAATTAACATTGAAAGGAAAACCAAAATATTTTCATATCAAAACTCGGAATTCAAACTAAAAAATGTACAGAATATAAAAGTCTTTTCAAATGAACGAAGAAAGCATGTTGAAACATTTGTGCACAATCGGTATCGGCATAATATATAACATATCTATGCATTCACGACTTTTTTATTTATTACCGACACAACCAAATACTTTATCCCAATATCCAATGCTATCAAATGCAATATTTCCAAAGTTGAGAGAATGTGTGCCTGTTGTATAATGAATCCTAATATAGGTAGGTATACGGAATGTTATGAACTTTGCAAGGGCAAGGGCTTCCATCTTTCTCGTTCTATCTCTCGTTTTCTTCATCGAAAAGCTGCTGCCCTTCTATATGTATGTACATAGTATATCGGCAGATACGCATATCTTGCATAATAAGAATATGTAGAAAAAGGTCCCAATCCAAATTCCCTCACAACTCACAAACTTCTTTCAAACTATAATAACCATCCTACAAAACTTATAAAAAATCAAATCTGTCAAGCTCAAACACTCATACAAACATACATGCATATACGTACATATTGTACATACATCAAGATGTACTTATACGTATGTACGTGGCAACTATCTAAATGGCCAGTAGTGGTTTTTTCCTCGCTCGTTCTGTCGTTACCCTCTTTCTCATCCGTATCGGCTCCTTCTTCTATACTGACTAAACCAAAGTTGTTAGATAAAAACAAGTCATCTTTATTTTCTCCCTAAAGGATATCTATCTACTACACACTGCGCTCGTGCAATGCAATGAGTCAACGTGACTGCTCCTGTTTTCCCGTGCATATTGACTCAGGTTGCCTTTTGGAACTATTAAAAGTATAAAAACTTTAAATTGACCGGATATGTCGATGCCAAGTACCTAATAAATAAAATATTTTATCCATTACTATCCCCATTTTATGCACAAAAGATCCTGTTTGAATAACCTTGTTCAAACTCGCGTATTTTCCCTTAAAAAATGTATATTGCATACATATTGTTTTTTTATAAAGTCTAGGATTGAGCAAACTGTTTATAGTTTATACATTTTTAGTAATGATTAAACCACAAAACTATGCGAAAAATGAATGCTAACCCGTCGTTGCTTCATCCAGTTTTTGAATTTCTTTCACACACGCTGAAAACTACGATTAATGGATAAGTTTTATTGTGTGTTCAGTGTTCATCATACGTTGTAATACATACCGTGGAAACGCTGGAATTAATGTGTGCCCGTCCATTGTTCATCATTTAACGTAATATCTGCCACGCGATTAGATATCAAGCTATGTATCTACATTTTGTCGCTCCATTGTTTCGTCAACGAGAGCAATAGTTAGTGTTTACTCGTATCTACGTCTTGCCCCTTGTTCGTTGAGCAATTATTGGAAGCACTTCCTCTAAGTAAATATTGTTGCTTTTGTATGATTTTGTAACATTATTAGGAACGAGGTTGTGTATGCTCTGTTGTAAACAAGAAAGTATAGTTGTAAATGATCGTTAACAAATGACATCAGAAACATTTTTTTATTTTTTGTCCCGATATGACACGTTCAACTTTTGGCAACTAACTTCATACAGGAAAATCGACATTATTAATGGTCAGCGACTATCTGCACTTATTGTGTATAAATAGTTGGTTACTTCCGTTTCGGTTTTCCGCTGTTGCTCAATATTCAGCTTATACAAGGGGGAAAACTATTTGCACAACCACAGTTTTTATCCACATTTTACAGTTATGTTTATATATATATCCATTTGAAATGCTTTAAGGCTGGCCTGACTTGACGACTGATGAATGACCTTTCGTCTATGATTATCAAGATGGGGTGGTGGCAGATAAAAGTAGGACGCTCCAAGCCGTAATACTGGAGCGATATATGTATTCTCCAATAGTTTTAGCATTTTCCTCAGCCTTCTTTAAAATTAACCTCCTGGTCGAGTGATGAGAGTAAATTGAAAGTTGAATTGACCATTGAATTCAGATTCCCGATTCTAGGACGGATCCACCGCAAAAATACACAGAGTTGCTTCTAGCCTTTCTATTACAGGTCCCATTTTATCGATTACAGCTTAGCTTTTAGCTTTTACCGTCATACTGAATATCTAGTCATCTACTCAGGAACGGAGCTTATACACAATATATTACTCGCAAGGACAAGGTAGACGTATATGTATACGTAAATACATACAAGAGTCAGAGGAGTCTCAAGCAAAAAGATCGTGCGGTGTCTACCTTGTGCTTTATGTGCCCGGCTCCGTGTAAAGAACAGACAGCACACGCATATATATTATGCATAATGCATCGACTGCTAATATATATCTAGCAGACAGACAGTAGTTATATAAAGAAGGTTGGCAAGCACCACAGTAGCATGCGGAGAGATATACCGTCGACATGTGGGTAAATCCAATAGAAGGGTTACATCCAAGCGGTTTGGCAGCCACTACCACCACTACCAACACATACATGTTGTATATTATATTGTATACCTCTTCCATATATTTCGTTTCACCGATTGAATTGAAGCGCAGGATATCAGTGTGTGTGTGTGTGTGTGTATGTAGATGGAAGGCCAAAAAACAAGAAGAGTAAACTTGAACCAAGTAAATTGTAAATTATTTTAACAGCAAGCATACTCAATATTATTATATTTGAACCTACGTATACATTTACAAAAAAAGTACATGCATATCTGAATATCTGAGTCTTCAAAGTATTTCGATAGCTTGATACCTGCCATCAAGTACACATTGCCGTCAAACCTGGAACTCACTCACGCACATGAATTTACCGTATACATTACACAGAAAACTCAGGAATCAACTGCATATGCACCAATATAGACTGTACCGGGATGCATAATATCGTAGACACGTTACGGGAGCACCGAGGAGTGAGAGAGGTATACTCACACACAAGAGTGACAGTTTACACAGTTCGCTTCGTATATATATGCATAAATGTGTGTTTAAGTCCATGTTGTAGTATACGAACATTGGCAGGAGCATGATATGGCACATCCTCATCGATTTCAGTAGCAGTAGATACGTTTTAAAACCTACAGCACATGGTTTATAAGATGGAAAAGAATATATACATTGTGTATCTAAATGCAGTGAGAGACACATGAAGACGAAGGCAAGTATCGTATCGAATTATACTAAATGCGTGTGGACGACAGACGACCAGAGAAACAAAATTCTCCGAATTTTGAAAGTAATCATGTATCAGAACTTGAGTCCGTTTAGCATGTTGACATTGTTGGTGAATTACAATGCCATTTAACTTTAAGTCTTAAAGAACGCCATGACCGCTAAGAAAGTTTAGAGCCGGGTCGGAACTAAATTACCAACGTCAGATTACACAGAACATGCTTGTAAAAAGGTCAAGTTTTGACATCTGTAAATAGCTGTTTCCTGTCTGATGTAGGCAGAGGAATTTGACTGTTTATCAATACACAAAAAAGTTTAATAGACGTAATTAAACTCAGTATCTATCAGTATCAGTATAACTTATCCTGGGATGCTCAGGGGATTAATCTTGCATGAATACATCATTACGAGTGTTGAATGTACCTTGATCTGGCTCCTTGTTATGAATAGCTAATAGATTTTTTCCCTAAAAGAGGCAAAGGTTCATATTGACGATAATACTTTCTATATTGGAATAAAAAACAATATCAAACAGGATTTTTTGTAAGCTCATTCTGTTTTGAATGTCGTTTACTCTCCTTCTTTCTCCTTTAAAAAAAGTTAAAAGGCTGGTTACCATCTGTATTGGTAAACTCGCCTGTTCCAAATATGTAGACTGAACAAAGCATAAAACTTTGGCAAAGAAAAGTATCCCAGAATAAAAAAATATACGCATAGAGAGTAGGTAAAAAGTCATGCTCTTGTACCTAGTCATTGGATTATGATTATGAATTTGACTTGTTCCATTGAAAGGAATCGAAGAAAAGTAAAACATGTTAGAGGTATACCCAATGATATAAAAAGGCTTGTAAGCTGGTACATTTTTTGAGGGTGTAGAAGTTTCCGTGACAACTTCTGCGAAAAGTCTACATGCAGAAAGTACCGAACGCATAAGCTGACATTGCTCCTCTTAGATGAGATGTACCACGCATATATTATTCACATATGTGTGTACTTTATGAATGCCAAATGATATTTTTTGTAATAATGTTGATTCAGTAGAGGAATTTCAACATATTCGACTCTACAACCATTATTTAATAGAATTTTTAAAGATATATGCATATCCGTACGCAAGGGCTCTATCAGCCAAGAAAAGTAAGCGCACTGAAGTATTCAAGAATAAATTTAAGGTCGATTTCGATATTTGAATACGCTGCTACGGACGAACCCCCAACTTTACAAAATTTACTACTATACTACATACACTGTACACAATTTTACAGTGCTCATCGCCTATTAAATTGATCTTCTTTTTAACTTGCGTACAGCAGACAGCAGAATAATGGTCATGGCCTTCTCCAATTCGAGTTTCAGATTCCTAAAACCAAGAAATCTTGCTCTAAAACTTTAACCTAAGTAATTGTACACGTACTATGCATACATACACACTCAAACACATATGTGAGACACTAACGATAAGACAACACTCTCTAAAAATACAACTGACCTAAACGTTAGGAAATCCTTGTGTTCCACTTTTTCAAGCTCAAACTGAACCCTGAGACGACAACGACGACATACAAATGTGTGCATAATTTTTCCTTAGCTCCAACCTCCAACACCAGTCCAAATTCGTACGTATGTATGTACATATATATGTACAGCTGTGTAAGTGCGCTTTTAAGAAATCAGGGTAAAATTCGAAAATAGAAGGAAAAGCGTCTCGCTCACTTTAACTAGCAAAGACTTTGGTTTTATGTATTACCAATCCATTTATTTCGATTGGCAAGTCTGCATTTGTTGAAAAATAGAGAAAATACTGCATAAAAACAAAACACAAATGTATTGAGCAAACAAGATGAAGATAAACTTCTATGTATGAGCACTCAGCTGCGCAAACAGCATCATCAGAAAATAAATACAGTACAACTCAAAAACTCAAATCAAAATTCATAAACATTTTTATTTTACATTCATAAAGTTGTTGAGAATGAATGGGGATATATTTAATGCAAATAAATATTGTATATATATATATACACTATACACACAGAAAATTACAGCTCTGTATTTGCGTTTGCACCGCCTTCACTCTATAATTTGAATGAAACATCCATATATAATAGACACTATACACATATTCAGCGTATCTAGAATCTAGATATCCCAAAGAAATTAGAAGCGTATACATTATACATATGTTATGGTAATTGACCAAAGTCAAAGTTTTGTTCTTTGTTTTTGGTTTTGGTGGTGTCACAATTCCTGGTATATCACAACAAATGACACATAAAGAGAGGAAATAAATGGTGAAGAAGGCTCATTTCATATCACATGGACTTGCAAATTGAAAGCTAAAAGTTAGTTAGCCGTCGTAGAATTTTACAACGTGGATTTTTAAATGGAAAACGACTCAGGGAAATGTACGAATGGCATTAACATTAGCACATGTACAATGTACAGCTCTTGTATAATGTATATGGAATAGAGGTTGGAAGTTTTATCTTATGACGCCAACATAATCTGCTTCAACTTTTAAAATTCCTGTCTTTACACTGTGTATTGTATACTGTATACGCACATAATCGTTATTCCTCGTCTTATCTCTCCCTTTTTATACATACATGTGTGTACTTATTATATAACTCATTTCATTTAATATCGTTTCATATTGAGGAGTGAGAGTTTACTACCACAACCACCACTCACTCATACGACAACCAGCCACAAATTCTTACATACACATACATAACTACTAACGCACATAAGCGAATACTAATACTACGCTCCATTGACTTTATTACTACAACCTATCTAATAAAAAAATACATGCCTAACCAAAACTTCAATTTCCCAAATGATGTGCTATTCTTGTTTCTCAGATTTCCTCTTTTACCCATCAATATAGTAAGTGATAAGGGATAAGAAAAGTTTACAGAAAAGTCAAAACAACAAAGGAAACAAATCTAATATTGAAACATATTAAAATTTTCTGATAATTTAATGTTTGTTAAAATATATTATGTAGGACTTGAAGTGACCGATACCACCCATTCTAGATAGCTTTTAATCTATATTGACACATAATTTGACGTATCGACGACCAACTCAAAATACACACACCAAAGATTGATACAGGCAATGCGCAGTGCGTTTTTCATCACACACTGTATTAGGGAAATCAGCCTAATGAAGAGAATTTTCTACCATGAAAGTTCATTTAACTCGTTTTCAGCCAAACTCTAGAATATCAGGATGTTTTAGGTTTATGTTTTATCACTATAAAGCCAAAGGACAAAAGCCACAGGCCACCATTTTCCTTATCCTGGGTTCTTCTTATATTCTTGATAAAAAAGACAAATATAAATAGATAAAAATAGGGCGAAAATCACCCTCCAATTTTTTTAATTTATAGTCCAGACCACTGTTATTTTTACGTAAAGTTTGTTTTTGATATTGAACCAAAGTGTCGATTTGATTTTGTTGGTGTGATTTTTTCCCTGTTACCCTCTATCAATAAATAACCATTGTTAATAATACATTGGGTGACTGGGTGATTCGTATTTATTACAACTAATACAGTCACATGCACCGACACCAACCGTTCGTTCTACAGTCTGTAAATTTATTTGGAAATATGCCTGACGTTGTTGGTGGTTTCTTGGTCTTGGGCTACTGACCGTGCGGCGAGTAGTAGGAAAAGTCATCATAGAACGATTCTTTGACATATCTGTCATCATACAAGCCAATAGTAATGATTTTCAGTGACTGTTGACAGGTAACGACTTGGCCAGTTCGTGTTCTTCTCCCAATTCCAAATATGCACCATAAACGAGCCACCAAATAAATATATATATGCATGTATGCATATACAAAGCAGTAGCATGTTTTGATATCTCTTATTCAAAAAACATCTAATAAGAGAAAAAACAGAAAAGTAATTCTGCTCTTTTTGTGGGTACTACACATACTTATACAACTAGAATTTCCTTAGAGAGAGTGAAGAGTTCCAGCTAATAAAGATTTGCTGTTGTGATATTTCTCGTTCCCTTATAATAATGCTATGACTTTTCTCCAACTTCATCAATATCCTCATGGCTTAACCAAGATCTGATAAATACACACATATCTTTCTATAACATTAAGTGAATTTTATGTATGATACAACAACTTGTGCACTGAAGAACACTCGCTCTTTCTCTCTCACTCACTCTTCCCTTACTTGTTTTTAACGACAGTAATTTCGTTCACGTCCTGTATAGGTGAATCAATCGAGATGGAATTTTTTCGTGCTCGGAATATTTTCCACTGCGAGTTGAAAAGTAGCAGAGACAGTTTGATTTTTTTACTATTCGCTTTTGATTTTTACTTTTTACCTTGAATTCTAAAGCTAGTAAACTCAAGCCTAATACAGTACAGGTTTGTATTCCACGGAATTTAAATCAGTGGAACATCTGCTGACTTGTTTAGAATTTTTGAGAAAAATAATAATTCCTTTACCAAAAAGGAAGTGTCAAATTAGAAATTTTGAAGTTACAAGGAAGTTGCACTCCTTATACCTTATAGCCATTTTGAAGGAAGCCATTGTCCTATTATTAATGATTTTTCAATTTCATAACAAAGTAATAATAGAAACATCGTGTGTTAGCATCCTTTTTCATATTCAACATGAAATCTATTAGCATCGTTACTTTGTATTCAGTAATTTCCCATGTAATGAATATCAGTATATTGCGTATATATGTAGCTACAGAGGTATTCCTGCATTCTCTCTGTGTGCAAAGTATAATAATACGATATTGGTGATATTATTGGAACAACAGATGCACCACAAAAGCGGTTGTAATAATAGAATATTCCAAGTATTGTTGTGTTGATACTACAGATTAAATGTTGAATGTGAATACAAAAGCAGAAAAATCCTTTGAGAAAACGAGAATGACTATAAAATGCGGTGGTACGATGAAAATATGTTGCATATCACATAATATCGTATATATACTCGCTATTCAATTTAAAAAGTTTCCTGTATGCACTGCTCACTGCTCAAAGTCTTTCACTCTCTGTGTCTCTCTTTGTGAGCACACATACATACATAAGCGTGTGTACATTGAAAATGCCGTCGTGGTTCCTTCGTGCTTCATCCCATGAACTTTGTGTTTGGTTGTAGGTAAGTATACGTGCACGTATGTATGTATGTGTGTTTCGGCGTGTATCTGCTTCCACGCCGGCTATATGGAGACTACACGCACTTTTTTATAACTGCAGAGGCACTGGATGGATGTGTGTGTGTGTGCGAGTGCATTTCTCTGCCAATGCCATTGCATTGGCTTTTGGAGCAGGCGTGAAGAAGACGCGAAGACGCAAAAAAAATCAACATAAGAAGAATGAGAAGAGAAATAGCCAGAGAAGAAGAAGTACACACAAGATGCAGGGTGACAACTAATAATTGCGACAATGAACTTTATTAACATTCTAGGCTATTTACAATGAATCTCACCCATTTTTACAATACAAGTCGGATAGAATGTATAGATTACAAATTATTTCTCTTGTTCAAACGATGATTTTAAGCTTGAAGGGAAAACGATTTGCGATTGACATTTCTTTCTTTACTCCATTTTGATCAACGATTTTGTCTGATATAGTGTCAACATGTGTAAAACGTCAGAAGGTACTCTATACCAAACTATTTTATATAAATTTGGAGGATATTTGATCATTTTCTACGGAAATTGAAGAATTCCTTTCTTGTCGCAATTATTTTTTGCCACCCTGCATATACGTTTAGAATATAGAAGAAGAATGAGAAGAGAGATGCAATCCCGCAATAACTGACAACTCATCATGATGATAATAATAACAGAACACCTTCACTTTTTTCACATACATTCATAATATGTGTCGCCGTATAGCATTTAAGCTGGAGAGAAAAGGAAGAGCTTACAGGATAGAATGACGAACTACAAAGAAGTCAGCAGTAATGTATAATATTATATAATACTAATACACATTCTACATGCTTCATACACTGTAGTTCAGTCATTACTCATAAAACTCATCATTATATTATTATATTCTTACGCATGTATACAGCTTTTTTGCTCCTTTTCCTCCCCATCATCATCATCTTAGATACTATTACTTTTTTTTACTTCTATCTTATAGCATCTACCTCTCCATACCACAAAAGAAGATTAGAAACAGCTACAGATTATTATATATTCTTTTCACTTTCCTACATACCGTTTTTCCTTACTCACATAATAATACATAATAATAACAACAACAATAGTAAGCAAGCGTTAAGCTGTTAAGTCATACATTTCGCACTTGTATTATTTCTCCACTTGATAGATACACACCACCGTAATATTGAATGAAAAATTCTAAATTTTAAATCCACACGGAGAGAATCGAGTAATTTTATTGAGGTTTGACGAGATAATTCAAATTCAAATAGTATTTATTGACCACATATGGACACACATTTGAATTTGACTGTACGTTTGATTCTCCTTTCTCTGCTCTTTGAAAAGATGGACATTTTGTTTTGATTTTTTGTGAAATAATGGAGTATACTATAATACATGATGTATAGATAAAACTGAATTTTCCCCAAGTTAAAAGACTATAGCTATACTGCAAAACGGGTTCTTGAAAAAATCAGCAAAACATTTGGGTACATTCCCCTTGATTTATATAAAGGCTTGATGAGTGTAGCTCTCATTCATAATTAATAGATTTTCCAAGAAGTGACGAGAGAAAAAACATGTTATATGCATGTAAATATGTAGATGTAGAAATACTTTTGTTTGTATAGAAATATGCATCTTGTACTTGACATTAGTGGATGTTATATAACAAATACACCATCTCTTGCATACGTTTTTTTATATTACAATATTATTGTACGTAGTAATAATAATGAAACGTACACAAAGTCCTAATTGCTTTGTAAATACACAGAAAGAGAGTGAGAGTGAATTCTGTGAGAAAAATCTCAGTAAGTCAGTATGTAAGTAAGGAAGGTGAGTTCAGTTCAGAGTTGAGTATCGAAGTTTGTCGAATGAAACTGAAAAAAGAACAGTTATTATACCTAACTTCAAACTCGAGTTACTCTCAAGAGTGAGAGTGAAGAGAGGGAGAGATTGGATAAGAGGAAAAAACGCATGAACAATGTGAATGTGAAGTAGCAGTAGTAGATTGAATTTATATAATACAATGTGCTCATAATATTTACACAATGTATACATATATACATATAGTATGACATGACGTACAACTATAGTTTGTACAGTTCTGGATGTCGTGTGTAGGATGTATTTTAAAATGCCATTATATTACACTGTGATACTATGATTATAAATTTTAGATGCATCTAAGCTCTGGGTAATTTTACTGTTTTTAGCCTATATCTTTTTGTCCTCTGTTAATGAAAAAGTGGGTAATGAATGCCTGTCGCTGTATCTTTCTGTACCCTGTGCTTATATATATATAATTATGATTATCATTATCGTTAAGGCAGTCAAGCACGAAAAAATTTAAATGCACAAACTAATTGTATAAGTAATACTGAATATAGTTCATACAAAATTGTAAATTGAACCCTTTAAACGCACACACAGTTATATATATATTACAAACAAAGTCGTCAGAAAGGCATAATTCCCTGATAATAAAATAAAAGCTCACTCGACTTAATAATGTCAATGCATATTATTTAATATAATACGGACAGTACATTGGCTGACAAGCACATAAAGGCTAAAATAGCTTGATAAAATTCGAGTTGTTTAAAATTCCTTTTATGTACATTGTACATATTTAATGCTGTGTAAATAAAGAATTTGATACTGCCCTGTTTTTGTTTCAAGTGTAAGCTCACCATGTCATCATAGTCATCACATTAATAAAATATTATGTACAATAATGAAGTCAATAGTAAATAAATAAATCTGTCGCCAAGATTTTATTCTACACATTTATTTTATATTTAACAGCACATACAAAAGTTTATGTAACGTTGGCATTATTATTTTGACGGTGACTGCTAATATTGTGTAACAAGTTCAGCATCATTTTGCTGTTATGTAACGAATAAAAAATGAGTGCCATGTTAAAAAAGTCAAATAAATAGAGGCCAAAACTTATTTTTAGCAAAACAATTATTTGTAAATGTTTTCCAGAACAACTTTTGACATTCTTTTAAAAAACAGTACAAAAAGCAGTTTTTATGCATGCCAAAAAGACGATTCTGTAAAAATTTCCTGCTGAAGACCTATGAATTGACAAATAATGTTGAAGAGCATTGACAATGACATTGAACTTGTATGTACGGTGCATATACTACATAGTACATGTAGCTTTTGGAATGCACGAGCATAATATAGTTCATCAACAACACATCAGAAAAACAAGAAAGCATTTTCCGATTGTGTAAATCTTTGTGTATTAATACCATTATGAGGACTACGTTAAGACACAAATAATTAATATATCCGATATGCACACATGCAGTATCGGTCCGGTTTTTGCGCGATATTTTGTGTGTACATATACGCTATGTATGTGTAGCTTATTTCTGTATATCCAAGCATCGACTTGTATATATATATATAAATAAAAAATATTATATAAAAACATTATTTCACTGACCTATCGGATGATTCGGATGAGTCGTACCGTTCACTTCGTCTTTTACTACTCTCAGTACCCGCAGCCACTGACATGGAGTCACACTCTTCCTCCCAGTCTTCAGTCATGTCCACGTCACGGTCACTATCAATTAAACTACTACTAATTCCACCACTGTCACTGCCACTACTACCACCATCACTTACTTCACTGACTTCAACAACGTCCTCCTCGTCCAACAACAATAATTCCTCGATCCCTGGTTGTTGCTCTCCGTCTTGTTGAAGATGATGACCGAGGAAGGGCCCCACTCCTGCCACTGCCCGAATCCTTCCATCCAAGTCCACACTCATTACAAAAAAAAATTACTTTTTCTTTTTTTCTAAATCATGTTTTTAACTTTGAGCCAGGACAACCACATCCTCAGCCATCTTCGCTCTCTGTGAACTTGCCAATTGCCACTTCCTCTCAACTCAGTCGACTCTGTCTCTCTGTCTCTCTCTCTTGCTTCAATCTTTTTTCAACTCTCTCTCTGTTCTATTCTATTCTATTCTATACTTCACTCTCTCTCATTCTCTAGCTTGCGTCACGTACACACACACTTTATATTTGTATTCTCGTATTCACTTTCCTATACTCAGCCAGACACAACATCACACACATACACACGAAAGCATCCAGACTACTACTACTAATACTCTCTATAATTTCGATTCTATTCCTCGCTAAAAACATGTACAGACTCTCCTCACACACAGAGAGAATTCCGGGGCTTTTCCCTTTTCCTAAAGTCCCTTTCACCTCTTCCAAAACTCCCTTTTCTAAGCAAAAAAGGCAACCCGCTATCGTTCAAACTATACAGTTTTACTGCTAGCTAGCTACAGCACCGAAGAATATACAGTAGAGCCAAGAGGGAAAAGAGAGAGAGAGAGAGAGAGAGAGAGAGAGAGAGTATTTTTTTACCGATATATAATACATAACGCCAGGCCAGTCTCAATCCTCGAGACTCTCTCTAAAATGCTGCAGATGGGCACCTGTCCTTCGTTTTTTATCAACACATATGCATGTACATACATATAATGTACACGCATAGATATGTAATGCAAAGATACATGGAGAATCAGAGAAATGAAGAGAGAGAGAGAGAGAGAAAAGTATACACAATTATATGCATGTATATGCAAGTATGTATGTATACAATATGCATGGAAAAGTGTGTGTGTTTGAATGCACACACAAGATAATATGGAGTAGGGAAAGAGCGAGGCATTAGCTTTATACATTCATGTATTATATATTATATAACACGACACGGAGACCGGGTGCCAAAATTGTGTAGCAGTTTCTTTCCAGTTACAACTACAAATACATACATACACACAGTATGTACCACCCATTCCAGCGCCGCTAGACCTCCCTCCTCCTCAATAACTTGAAGTAGAATTGCATGCATGTATATATGTGGGTTTGTGTATGCTCAATGTTTGTATGCAAGCATGTGTGTGTGTAGACAGGAGAGTATGTATGTATGTACGTCTGCAACAAGAACATTGTGACGAATATTTTCCGAGAATACAGTACACTTGGAGAATTTCAATGGAAATATAGTATAGCTCAAGAGCAAGCTTTGAAAACTCCCTTACAACTTTTTCCAACATAGAACGAACATACACACATACAGCAGACAGAGTTCCAAGCAAACGCATCGCGTAGGAGAGCCAGACAGTACCTACATGTATGCACGGAGACGGTTATATGTATACACATATATATGTAAGTACGTACATTTATATAGTCGAGGATGAGTATTTCGAGAACCAGGGACATTTAATTTGGCTTCTATCAGAGGATGGATAGACGAAGCGAGAGAGCGAGAGAGAGAGAGAGAGAACGAGATATTTTCGACTAAAATATTTATAAGGTATACGGTATATACGGTTATACAGCCTTCATTTCTATATATTCCGTCTGCTTTCAAGTCTCTCTTTTTCGCCGAGGCTCTTGACCTCTACCGTCCCAGATGTCGCTCTGGATCAGCTCAGATTTGAACGCCAGCAAAGGACTCGTCGAATTTTGGAGGAACTTTGTCCAGATTCCAGATAGATAGAGAGAGAGTCACAGACAAAATGAACACAAATGATTTTGGTGTGTATTTGTTTCTGTGCTTATGAATCCTTGTGAGCAGAGGGAAGAACTTAAATATTTTTTCATCGCTGAACCAAGTTCTAAGTTCTAAGTGTACTCTTACAGTTTTGTGTGTACATTTCAAAGTTTTGAAATTCAAAGAAACCAGTGTTAAATTGTTAAATACTTTTAATCTTCTAATCACATCGTGTAAATTGGAAAAAATTGTGATAACTACAAGTAAATAAATTTGATTTTCGTTAAACATCGGGAAATTTAGTCGTATATATACAGACGAGATAATAACGGTGAATTGTGAATTGCGAACAGTAAAGGGACTTTGAACAAGGTAGAAAAATGCTTTGTATGTTGTGATATTGTTGTTTACATGTTTGAATATTACATATTATACACAAATAACGTGTTAATTTGGACTTGGTTGTTTAGTTTTTAGCTTTTGTGTTTTAATTTAATTTTTGTCAAATTGTTTGTATATCCAAGGAGTTTCTTTTTAAAATATGGATTCGCCGGATGCCGACTCCATGCACGAGCTGGACTTACCTGGACAAACCGCTGTTGTGCCTTCTTCTACGACCTCAAATTCTACATCCATTGTGAACTTGGATATTGTAAAAGAGGAGGAAGACGATGATGACGACGACGACGATGACGATGATGATATGGAAGATGAAGCATCAAAAAATGCCACTTCTACGTCCAAATCAGCGAGTCAAAGCCAAGATCTTTTTGAGCCGGATATCCTGGAGAATATGAAGCGTTCCCCTCCTGCAACTAGTTCAGAGGAAGCTAAACGGGCCTACAAAGAGTATTCTAAGAGTAAAAAAGAAATTGAGGAAGAAGAGCGCGAAAAGATGCAGTAAGTAATTTTTATGTACATATGCACTAACAACATTAAATGGCCATCAGTAATCAATTATTGCTAAATAACTTGTACTGTTTAATACTTCTTTAAAAAATACGTTTTACTTCAAACCCAAAGTAATTTATGCAATGAATTAGTAGGTTTAATGCAACATTTTTTAAAGGGTTACTTCTTACTCTTTATACTTGATGTATGTACAATGTAGTAAAGGCCTTTTTAAGGCGTTATATTATACTTATGGTCAAATTTAAATTGTAATGATGTTTTTCAGGGTTCTCGTTTCAAATTTCACAGAGGAGCAGCTCGATCGTTATGAAATGTATAGACGATCAGCTTTTCCCAAAGCAGCAATTAAAAGAGTAAGCTATTCAATGATTTGAAATACTTATACATATACATAAGCTGATGTATCTACTTAAAGTTTGCTTAATACTTTTCAAAGGATTCTCCAATGTACTTTTATTTTTCTGATCATACTTGTTTTAATCATTTTTTACAACGTAATATTTTAAAGTTGAATTGTAAATGGTTTTAATCCATAATGCATGAATACACGGAATAACTATTTATCAAAAGTGTACTTTGTTTGCTTTTCCAGCTGATGCAAACCATAACCGGTAATTCTGTGTCGCAAAATGTAGTTATCGCCATGTCGGGAATAGCAAAGGTTTTTGTTGGAGAAATCGTTGAAGAAGGTAATAAAACATAGAATAAAATGTATTTGTCTATGGAGAGAATCAGCACTTAATACTTGATATAAATATCAAACGTCTAGCATCAGGCATCAGTGAAACTCATCTTCAAAAAGACCTTACATAAAACGTAATATTTGCTGTCAGTTGTAGTTATTAGTACTTCGTCGTGGTTGTAAAATGTACTCAAACCTTTCTTGTTTATTTTTTAGCCTTGGATGTCATGGAACGTTGGGGTGAAACAGGGCCTCTTCAACCAAAGCATTTAAGAGAAGCTGTCAGAAAATTACGATGCAAAGGAATGATACCAAACAGTAAAACCAGAAGATTTAATCCCTTTTCTCGTTAATACGCTTAATTTTTAACTTGTACATATAATTTGCTTCGTAGTGGTACGATAATCAAGTACTGTTTTTAATTTTAAATACTCTTTGTGATACATAATAATTTTCAGCCAATTTTTTGAAATTATCTAGCTGTACTATTTGTTATGACAATTTTTGTGTTCGAGAGAAGGAAATGCTTTTATTATGCCCTCGCTAAGTATCACTATATATATATAGTATAAGTACCGACATTTTACTTGTACTTTTGATTTTCTAACTCCGAAAATTGCATTTTATACAAATATGATGAAACGCTCAGGCAGTTCGTAAAACCTTGTATGTAGATATATGTGTGTGTATAAATTATTATATTATGTATGACATCATTTGTACTAAGTTATATATTATTTACAAATGAAAATCGAATTCATTGTTAGGATAAACTGTCCGTGGTAGCATATGGTGACCATTGTAGTTATGTCAAGGCACAACAACAGTTAAATTTCCGAGAAGAATAACCGTCCACCTACATATAAACGTGTATCTCAGTTACGTGGTTATCAATTTAGGCCATTCAGTTTTATTTATTACCACCAATATTAAGAAAAAAGTCATTTGCTATTGTTCACTGCAGACAGATATACACAGTTATAGTATATATGTTTGTGTGAAGGGTCATGAACCTAAATGCACTACTGAATGAATAAATCAATCTACAGACAGATATACATATTATGAAAATAGTAAATACATTAGAGGTCAATCCGATGGCAATCCGATGTAAGCTCGTGTAAATGTAAATGCTTATGTGAATGTAAATAATTAACACAGTGGGTAATGACAGTACCCAAGGTATTATTTACATTTACACGCACATTTACATTTACAGGAGCTTACATTGCCATCGGGTTGACCCATATTATCGATTTCTTGGATATCCTGTTAAATTTCTGGAAAATGTGAAAGAGAGAAAATAAGCCAAAAAACACTAGGTAATTAAACGGTTCATAATAGTTAGGCGGTAGTTGGACTGTATAGATTTATTTTTCATTCAAACAATTTAAAACTGACAATTTTTCGATGGACAATAAGTTGGAAACATCTTATAACACAACTAAATGCATTTAAATACAACATGTTGATTTTTATTTGTGTTTTTGGATAATTTGAATTTTGTCTACGTAACCATAATATGCAGTGTTTCAAAGAACAAGCAGTTGTTTCTTATGAATGTAAACGATTTTAATGGTTGTGAAAACACAAGAGTTTGACGTTTTATTCTTGTAAAAATTCAGTAAGTAATAAGTAACCACTGTTATCGCTCTGCTTTTAGCTCCACCGTGGTTTTACTTTCACCAATCTTGAAAATCAGTTTATCGCTCATATTTTATGCAGACACACTCACAAATATAATTTATGTAATATGGAATAGATTTTTGACATACAAAACATTAGGGTTCAACCCGGTGGGAAATTTAATCCTATGTATGTGTAAGTGTAAGTGTAAATAATTAAAACCGTGCATAATGCAGCATTCAAGGCATTTACATTTACATATATACACAAGCACATTTAACATTTAACACATTTCCCACCGGGTTGACCCCTATTGAATTTTTCAGTTGGAACTTTGAATTCCAGGTATAAAAACTATGATTCAATTTCTGGTAATAATGAGTGTATTTCATTCTACTATGTATTTATTTATAACTTGTATAATATATAATATAGTAATGTACTGATAAACATATTGTGATTCATACAGCAATAAATATCAGCATAATACATAATACCCCTAATGTACTTGTGTAAGCACGCATACGTGTGCCGTGTGTCGTAAAAAACCAAGTAGTATCCAGGGTTTTATTTGTGGCTAGGACATACTTGTGAATAGGGCCTTTTTCCATTCAATTATACTTGGGTCATGTTTATATAATAGTTTAACTCTTTAAAATGTTGAAAAAATTTAGTGGTAGCCCAAACACTACTTGGGTACATACATGTAATTGTTTATAATTTATTCATATGTTAATACTTTTAATGCAAGTTTGCTTAGTACAAAAATAAATAAAACTTTTTGTAGTCTTTTTATTACTATAGTCAATCCTATTGAATTAAATGGAAAACGTCTGCGAATGAACAGGAAAAGTTGTATATATATATTATATTTTTTTGGAAGGTTAAATTAATGAGATTCTGAAAAGTTTGAATATTCATAGCGTTAGAGTTTTTAAATTCCGAATTCAAATCCAAAAATTCTAAAGCTATAATCAATCAAGATTTTTAGAACCTCTGTAGTCTGTAGTACAGATATTTATGTTACGATAAATTTATGCTTAAAGGTACTCTTCTAGAGCACAATGTCCTATATGTATTAGAAAACATCACATACACTTTTAATACAGTAATGGTCCAAACATCGAAAAATGGATATCGTATTATGGATTTTCATCCCATTTCTCGTGTTTTATATAAACGTGTTGTACGTACAATGTACATTAGCTACGCTGTTGCATAAAATAATGTACGAATTACATTTCTTCTATCGAGTCAGCGGTAGTGCTTTCTTCCATTTTCATTTCCATTACAGCACCTCGATTTGAATTTTTACTAGGAACGATGAGACTCACGCCAAATGAGTCTTTATCAGATTTGCCGTAATTCCCAAGGAATCTTTGTCTTGGTTCAGCAGAGTCTGTAAAATAATTTAATGAAATTGTCAAAAATATTGATTTATTCTTGTACTTTTGAAGTTTTGGTTCTCTCAATAACGCTACTCAATCACTGTCACTATCTTTCCAGAGCTATCCAAGTATAAGTAAGTACATATTTTGTTCATTAATTTTTAACATGGTAATATAGTACCTCCTCCGCTACTGGAGCTACTTTCATTTTCAAATCTCACAGTTGGAACTCGATCCGATTTCAAGTTTGAACCACCCGGATTCCCATTGCCTTGACTCTCGCGTCGATTTTTGGAAATTGCGGAGGATTTTCCAAAGCCAATATCGTCAAGCCAGATATCTGATTTTTGGATAGGACGGTTGGATTGCCGTATTGAGACTCGCTCTCCACCCGATGTATATCGAACTGAACCGTTGTTCTGTGTAAAATACAAATCATAATTATATGTAGAAAACTTACACAAATCAAAGTCATTTACACTCACATAGTTTGGCAATAAGTTGAGAAGAAATGCAAGCATAAGTGCATTAATCATACAAATTATCTTGCTATTTATATACGAAAAATCCGTGGCTTGCAGGTATACATAGGTTAATCTACTCACCATAAGCATGGCTTCAAAGCTAGCTGTTCCTCGTCCTTCACTAAACTCTTGATATTGAGAAATGACGCAAACAAGAGCATAAATCTGAAAGTCAAAGAAACACATTCATTTTATATCCATCATCCAGTTAAAAGTGGCTCAAATATGATCAAACTGCGGGGTTTTATCAAAACACGGACATTTTTTAGGCCTTAAATGAAAATTTCGCTACATTGGCAAGTATATCATGTAAAATTGCAAAAGTTGACTCAGCTCCCTTGAGAAAGGTGATACTATCTCATGATAAATGTGAATTTTATACACGCTAAAAAATAGTCGATACTTCCCATACTTTTTCATCAAATCCCTCTTTAAAATGAAGAAAATCATCTTAAAATCCCTTAATTCGAATTGGGGTTTAATTTTGTTTTTGAAAATGCCATTTAATGCCATTTATTATTGTTACAGACTCCTGGAGAGAAGTTGTTGATCTATAGTCCTAAAGATTTGGTAGTCCCACTTCAACCTTTCAAATGTAAAAAAAACGTGAGCTAAAGTTAAACTCAAACTCAGGAAAATTGTTACAACGTAGCCTTTTGCATTTCATTTTTAGGGAATCTCGGTACTTTTGATGGTCAGTGTTCTGTCGTTGAAGGCTGCCTGCGAGGAAACTATTATAATTTACTTAAACTTATAATATACTTGTGAAACGATATCATCATAAGTTTCTCAACTTTCTCAATTTCACCACCCACACGGAGAAAGTTGGAATAGTACATACACATACATATTTATATGTTAGTTCGTCTGAAGAGAGCCAATAAACAAGACTCAGGACTCAAGTCACATAAGTATTACGTATAGATAACACACGCACACATATAATAAAACTCACGAATTATGATTTGCCACATTCATACATACACATCATATGTATAATATATGCATGGTTTTGAACAGCAAGTGTAATTCTCAGAGTATAACTCTGGAAACTTTACTCGTTTATTTATAGATTGAGTATAACCTGTGAGTTGAAGATAGAGTATCGACAATTTTCATTCTTGATGGACGAGGAGTATGGAAATTGTGGGTCAGAATGTCTTCTCCATTCTCTCGTCCTTCTCGTTTTAGCTACCCGTTAAAGAGACTGATAAGTTGTTGATATGTATAATGTATACAGACTAGACGGGTATTCAACGTCCTACATCATAGATACATACATGGATAATGGACAATGGGCAAGGCCATCATATGCATTGTATAATATGCTATTCCCAATGATCGGGAGTTGAAGACTAAGAAAATGTGCTCACTTTACTGACAATGGTCATTACTCACTCCAACCCATACTATCTCATTCGGTTACACATACATGCATGCATGTATCCATGTATCTGCAGCACATACATATCCGTCTGCCTGTCTGTACAAATTCAACTCGGACTAACTCTTCTTCTTTCAGCCTGTCTGTCTTTGTGAGTTCTGAATCGCCCAGATCAAGACAGAGTCAAAAATCCAAAAACCCTCAAAATATTCTTCTCTTTAGTTTTTCCACGTTTTTGTTATCCGTTTTGGTAAAAAAAATCTATTCCCTCTCCCCGCAGATTTTTTTTTGACCACAGAGAAATTCGTTCGGAACATATATATAATAGATAGATTTCTGATTCAAGTGGGTGATATTTACACTCGTTTGGATGCTTCAGCTCTTGTTCTCCTCTCATCCTTGTGTCTTGTGTGTGTTTTCCCTTTCCCTCCTCCTTTCAGCATATCTTTTCCCAACATTCTCTCGTCTCACACAACGAATTTTTTTATCCCAGTCTGGCCGATTCAATAATTCATTCTATATGCTATTTTTAGCCCTTTTTATCTTCGTTTAACAGTAGTGAAGGAAACACCCAGAGGAAAACAAAAGGGCCAAATTCCGCTTTTTCATGTCAAGGCTTTGAACATTACTTTTCTTCAAAGCTTCGTTTTACTGCAACATTTTCCCTGTGTGTGGATTAAAAATTTATTAAAATTTCCTTTTACTTTGTATTACTTAAGTACTTCATTATAGCTACAATGACAGCAACAATGTTGGTATTAGGTAGCCGTTTAATAAAGAGCTAATAGTATGCACAACAGGGAAAGAATTTCTTTATTGGAAACTTTACGTTGGCCTTTGTTGTCAATAGTACTTATATTCAAAACGTACTTATTTTATTTCATTCTGTTTCTCCTCACTCGTCAAAGTAAGTATGTGGCCTTTTTGTGGTGGGGAAAATTAAACTTCCAATTGATTTTTATTTGTAAGCAATCATTCTCATTCGCGTCTTTAATGTGTATAGTGTATAGCATATAAATACTTGGTAGGAACAAATAGTTACTTAAATACTTGTTTGGGAGAATTGAAAATAGTTCATCCTCTTTGCAGACCAGCCATCACAAACCCGAAGTACATTTTGTGTTCCAGTTCGAAATAAAGGAATACAGAAAGAAAAGGAGAGTCAAAGTTTGGTTCGTCTTCTTTTTTCAGCACCACATACCGCATAGACATTAAGCGTCAGTGATTGAACAACAAGCAAACAACTCGTAAAAACTTTATGTACTTTTAAATCACCTTTGTCCATAGTCTTAATTTTAGAAGAAAGCTCAGACAATTCAAAGTGAAAAGGTCCTCAACAGTTTCAAGTTTGATTCGACAAATTCTTGAATCGCTAAGTTCAAGTATGGCTTGGGCTAATCCATTTTTGATAGTTTTTGCATTCTCATTTCATTTCTTATAATCTCTAAAAGAATACAAATGTACTGTGTGCATACCTCTTCAACAACGACCCAATAAACAAGAAATGACGTTTGAGGCCTCGGTCAAAACAATCAATATTTATTGAAATAGTAGCCCTAATTCTTCGGGGCTTTAGCAAACACTACAATTGTACGTACATATCAATCTTAATATGTTGAATGTTTTAAAAGTCCCTAAAGAAAGCAAGTCTGAGTCTCATCGCAAGTTGGAAGATCAAAGCTAAAACAGAGGGGAGGACGAAGAGACAGCTTAATATGTATGTAGTGCGTATACATATATAGTAGTTTCTAACTTTGAATAAAGAAGGTTTGGTAGAGCAACACTGAGAAGGAAAATGAAAGAGAAAGTGTTTTCGCCTACTAAACTATGGTATTAAATTCTTCCAAATCCCCTTCATCCAAACATCCGAGTCGTATATGCCAGCATTCATAATACGCAACTGTGTGTACAAACTTAGTAACTTGAGAATTTCTACAATTCCTTCCTACCCTCCAATAAAATACATGTATGTGTGCCTTTTACATTATGTGCATTTTATATTTTATGTCTTTTTTCTCAGTGAGAATTGGAAAGAGTAAAAGTAAAGAAGTAAACCCAATAATGTATGTATGTATAATACACACAACAAGGAACACACATGTTTTGTGCCTTTTATTTCTTTATTGGAACTGGAATTGGGTAATTTTCTAGGTCCATACACAGAAATTTTATAAGTTGTGATAGTCATGTACATGTACAATGTACATGGTTGGGAATGACCTAAACGAAGGCCGAGATGGGTATGAAATGAGGACAGAAAAATAACTTTTGCCTTGAGAAGGACAAGTAACAAGAGTCGAATGGTAGAGTATTCGGGTTTTTTATTATTCCCATTTTGTCACCGATCAAATTTCAACGGGCATAGTTAAGTATAGTGTAATAAGAATAAAATGACATTCTGCATTATATATATCCTCTGTATTGTGTAAATGCCTGCAACAACTTTTGCCTCACTTTAGAGCTTCCTTTACTATTTGCCTTGTTCGACTTATTCCCTATAAATCTGTGTAGGCGGATTGTATTGGATATTCTGGACCGTTGTTGTTGACTCTATAAATTTCTGTGTGTTCCAGATATTGCTGCTTGTTTGCAGACTGTGTCCAGTGAAATCTCTGTAGTTATGCATTAGAATCTAGAGTATGTATGCATGTATAATATATTATATTATACTCTATAAAAATGAATCTAAATCCTCTATTTTGCGGGATTAAACGTAAAGATATATGAGCCATAAAAAAGGCAATGTATTGCATAAAAAACTAGTTGGATTAAGTCAGAAGGAAATGTAGGCGGCGAGAGAAAGAATGACAGAATGTGCAAATCCTTTACAAGTCAGCTGTATATATGAACAAGTGGACTGTAACTATATTTACTGTATTTACAGTATACAGAAATTTGGTATACACATGATAGTAAAACCAGACGAATGCTGTGATATGCTCATGTATTGAAGAGCAACACTTAAAATTATACACTGATACAGATGATACTAAAATCCTATCAAGTTGCTCAAATTTTGATGAAATTTTACAAATTGACAGTCAAAATATAAATTCTGCAATTTTGATAAAATTTTACAAATTGACAGTCAAAATATAAATTCTGCAATTTTGATAAAATTAATTTTAATTAAAGGGTAAAATTGTGCGTACAAAACTACGTATTACTTCCAAACTATGAAAATTTTTAAAAACAGCTAAATAAATAAAACATGTCTATGTAAATGATAATGATATTTAAAATCCACATTTTAGCCACAAGTACCCTTAAAAAAATTTGCGACTGCAATCAGACATCACTAGAACTAAAATGTTCCAACAGTAGGCAATATGGTAGTCTGAGATAGGAAATAGCGGGCGAAATGACGCACAGCTCGTTTCATTAAAACCAAGTGCATGTACATGTATGTTGTAACTGCTCACTGCTCATATTAAATAAGGGGATTGAGCATAATCTACTCGGTGATTTGTTGTCTCCCTATCTCAATATCTCTGTGCCTCCTCTTCTTAAGCTCAATCCTCAATCCTGGTGATTCCTGAGGCTGCGGACGTGAAATCATTCTTTGTCAGGAAAGGAGAACGCAAAAGACTACAGCAGAAAGATGTAAGATACTTTCTCTATATATGTACATACACACACACGGACACTTGTGTTACTTGTATCCAAAAAGTAGTAATAGAACTGCAAGCAGTAAAACAAAGACACTCCCGCTCAATCTCTACGAATGTTAGATTTCCTCGAATTTCACTTGTGCATCCCCATCTACGCAATTGACTGCGGCAAGTGCCCAAGTCTTTCAGAAAATGGTTGTTATCTTCGACTGGGTAATCGTACCACGTTGTCAGGGTTGTAAGACCGTACGTTAATGTGTAACGGTCTCTGATTTTCAATCCAATCGACAATCAGCCGCTAAGCTTTCTCTCATGCTCTCAAACCGAACATGTAAAAATGAACAGGAAGATGGTAAACGTTAAAGGAGCTAGAATAAAGGAAACACTGTAGGAGCAATTTAAAGGAAGATACAAGGTTAACAGTTAAAATGTAAAGTACGAAAGGAATAAATTGTGAGAACATGGACTATCTTACTTTCGTCAAAGAGGCGAGTAGTGAAAAGTTCATCGTCGGTTTCCTTTTTAAGGAAAACGCCGACACAACAACAACCAAAACTGCCTGCCTCAACAAGAACGACGCAGAGCTGTGGAAAATGTATTTAGAAATGTGTAAACAAAGGACGGGAAGACAAACAAAGTTTTTCTTACAATTACTCTTCCCTAGTTAATTAAGAGTCTCTGCTTAACCCACCTTAATGTAACAGGAGACCGCTGCATGTTGTCTTTACAACTGGTACAACGTACACCCTAGTGAAGTGAACGTAAAAACAATATATGTATGTACATGTAAACATACAGTAGGTACATTTTATGTATCTACATACGATAGATAAAAGCTTGTGGTGTAGCCTTTACGCTTCTACAGTTGTGGTATGTTCCCGTGATTAGTTTGCAACAAATTAAATAGCGGTGCTGGGAAAATTGCTTTCTCTCCAGCGTTTCAAGCTCTGGAAAAAGGAAGTCGTGTAATATACATACGTCCCTCGCTACTCTACCTATACAGTGTTTCGTAATATGCACGTACGAGAAGGTTTACCCTTTTTTAATGTACTGTGAACAGCATAAAGTGTACAGTATACAGTGTATAGGCATATTGTACATTTTTTGAGTGTTGATATTCCCGTATAGAAGAATATTTTCACCTAACTCCACTTGTTGTTAATAAAGCTATTCCCTTCTCATCTTCAATACTCATCGTCAGAGCATTTTGCATTGAACTAATAAGAAGGGGAGAATTAATGGCCCCACTCTTGTCTGCATTTTCCACATTTTTCCACAGGCACTCACAAAGTGAACATTTAACATGTAATTAATAACTGAAGTGCTATTAAATAGTACCATGTTGAAATATTTACATTTTGTTACTGTCCGTTTAGTTTAATAAAGCAATGCAGCTCTCTTGAATAAAAAATGCAGCAGCCTCAGGTCAATTTTAGACGGTGAAAATTTAGAGCTGCTATTACGTATTCATGCATTTCAAGCCACTTATTATTTTTTTACATTGATTGTAATGAAATAAACTTGGGGTTATTATTCTTGAGAATTTTTAAAAAAATTAGGGACATCACAAAACCACACGTATTTCACTGTTTAAATACTAGTTTTTTTCTCACATTTATAACTGAAGTAAGTGTTACAGCTAAAAAGAGAATCACAGTGCCATAGCTATCTTGCCCACTCTCCTGAGGGTCTTTGTATCGGGTGCGAAAGAAAGCAATCTGGAATAAAACAACAGAAAACATGAGGAAATTCTATCACCAATCACATTAAAAAGGAAACAAGGAGCTGATTAACTATTACTGTTTAAAATGTGGAAAAGTATTTCAGAAATTGTATTAACTTGACGTACCACAATATCGCAAGCGGTGTAGGCGTCGATGAGAGTGTGCGTTGGGACAGCAATCATCCACGGAATCAACAAGGACTTCCTTTCCTGTAAATAATGAGCGATAATATACTTAATATATTTTCATGTTTTTTATGTAAAATTCGTACTGCGTGAAACAAAGAAAATAATTCGATAGTCAAAACCATCTATTTCTCTCACTCACCTGCTGGAGTCCCCGAATAAGGAGCATGGAGGCGAAAAATCCGCACAGTTCGCACACAAAATCGATAAGGATAACAACAACAGCTGTGAAAAGTCATAATACAATTAAAGCCTTTCTTCCAGTTCACTCCACTCTTTCTGTTTTTTATAAAAGTCAACAAGTTGCGACAGCCAAACAGTTTCATTATAACATTGTATCGTATTAACAAGGAAACTCTAGCTCATTACATATACCAGCATGTGTATTCTTTTCAATTATGGAGAAAAAAAACACAGTTTTGAATCTACTTTTCATATTTACTACTACCTAATATTGTGCAATTTGGAGTTTAGGGAGAAATATTCATGCACAAAATACAGTAGAGAGCAAAAGTTTAAATACCCCAACGTACTTTGAGCTCCGCTAATTTTTTAGAAGGTGTTCTAGGGATTTTTCGTCCCTAGTCAAAGTGTAAAAATTGTTGGAAATACGATTTC
>JAQIVE010000154.1:0-50130 GCA_034698285.1 Sminthurinus bimaculatus
AAATCCAATAGTATTTTATATGCTACAAAGTGCATTTGTGAATGTTGTATGAATTTCTTTTTTTTTGTCACCACGGAATTTTATGCAATGCTCAAACTTAAAAATAACAAATTCAGTGCATCGATTTTTGGATTGTACAGATTCTCATGCACTGTGTTATTTTAGAAAAGGACGAGAGAAGAGAACTAAAAAAAATGGAACTATAGACTGATAAAAAAAAGAAGCAGCTTACTCCTCTAAACTTTTCAAATAAGGTATGAATTCGAGGTTTCGAAAGTTGCCCTTCTTCCCCGAAATGTTCAAGGAGCGTAGTTTTCCTAGTTTTGTACTCCCTTCGAAAGCCTTCTCCGACACTTGTGTGTTGTCCACATAAAACTCCTCCAAGTTTGTTCCCTTCCTTTCAACAAACAAGTTGACAGCCTCATCATTGATTTTACAGTTGGAGAGGCGAAGCCCGATTAGACTGCTCAACTTTTCCGTTTTGGCCAACGTCTTTAAATCTTCACTATTCAAATTGCTCCCAGAAAAGTCCAAATACTTAAAGTTACCAGAATAGCCGAATCGGCTTGTATAATTTTGTATCGGCTCAATCGACCATCGAGGCTTGAGTCTGGACAGCGTGTCCTCGTGATCTTCTGGTCCGCAAGTGAGGGCCAACTTATGAATAGATCCTCCACACCACTTCAACAGACTCCACAGAGCATTGTCCGTGAGGAAGTAGCTCTTGTCGATTGTGAGTTCGTGGAGTTTGACAAAGGTGCCATTGCGAAAATGTATTCCATAATATTTTTTGATCATCTCCGAGTTGAAGGAGTACATCTCGGCAGTCCAGGTCACGGAAAAGTGCTCGAGGTTGGGACATCTGGAGAGGATTTCGACGAGGGCGGACAGGGTCATGGACGAGTTTCGGATCTCCAAGTAACTCATTGTCTTTCCATGCTTGGACCAAAACTCCTGCTGCATGGGGTCAGTAAAGTCAAAGACGACAGAGACAAAGATACGGAACTGGGTCCAGACGTATAGACTCTTGTTGAAGATGGACATACCCTCCAAGTTACGACGGAGGAGGATGACTCCCTCTTTTTTGAGCGGACTCTCAGTCGAGATGATCTCGTACCATTTCTTGCACGTCCATCGTATGGCCAGTAATTCATTCCAGCTGAGATTACTTAGAATTTTCATGAGAAACTATATATAATCATTAGTCATTCATTCATTGTTCGTAGTCATTATGTACATCATTATTATAACTAAATATGCAATCATAATAATAAATAATAAACAACCAATAATGAATGAAAACAAGAAACAAAAGATGATAATATTAAATATTATTTTCTGCAGATTTATTTACCTTTTCCTTCATGACGACAGAAATAGTATTGCTATGATTTATGTCATGGTGGGAGATGGCGAGTCGGAATCGCGATCTTTTGTTTCCCTTGACTTTTCGACTCCTTGAATTTGAATTGATGGTCTTGGTACTTTGAGATCCGGTTATTAGTGTCGTGGCTGCAGTCAAAGAATGGTTTGAAGAACTCCCAACTCCTACCAAGCCATGTCGTCCTTTATGAAGCTGATGATGAAGCTGCTGCTGTTGTTGCTGCTGCTGTGACTGCATTTGTATTTGTATTTTCTGACCCACACGATTGGATTTTCCAACTCCTGCATTTGTACTTAGTACACCCGTTTGCTTGGATGATCGATTTCGACTTGCAGAGGTGGATGACATGTAGGAGGGAGAGGAGGGACGGATCACGGCCTGATAAGTATAGGCAACTTTGGATAAATTCCGCCGATTCAAGGTTGTGCTCTTCATCTTGGGTTTTGGCAAAAGTGTGGTCAAACTACCAGCAAAAGGCTCATCACGATTCCGGCTTATAACTCCATGCTGTCGTTGTTTCTCGGAGCTAGGCCGAATCGACTCAGAGTCAGTATCAGTAGTTGAGACTGGCTGGAGTTTGGGCTGGACAACAGCAGCAGAAGTGGACGCAGCACCTCCTCCTCCTCCTATAACTTGAGAAGGAATGGCAGTTTTCCCTCGTACTTCTGGAGCATTTTGTACTTGTCCAGCATTGTAACTATTCATAGAGGCTAACGGGGTTCTACGTTGACCCTGTCGAGAGACTTGAAACTGAATGGGGGAGGGAGGGAGGGGCTTGCCCAGCTCCAATTCTAGGGGTTGACTCTGTGGATTCAATTTGAGCTTAAGTTGCTCGGGAATTGCAGAGCGATGCTGTTGCTGCTGCTGATGATGATGAAGTTGATGATGGTGGTGGTGTGAATGTGGAGCCTGAGAGGTGGTGTTGGGCTGGTGAGGAATGCTACGCCATGAGCTGGAGTGGCCCAGATTGAATTGAACTCGATTCCGGACTTGTGGACGCTCCCGTAGTGACATTGCTGGCACATCAGCCATCTCCTTTATGGTATTGCTTAGGTTCAAAAGTAAGTGAGAGCCAACCATTTTGTCGCTAGCGTTCTCCAAGTTGGCGAACTACAAACTTCACTCGTACACACACATAAGCTCAGTGATAATAATTGTACTACTTCTCAAGAATATGCCCGATTGTTAAGAGACCTGGCGAACGACGATATTGTTATGAAGTTGAGATTGTGTCCAGCTCTGTGAATCCTCCTCCGCTGTATCGCTACAAATTTTTCCTACACGTGATGACACTATGATGGTTACATTATGATGATGACCACTGCAAAACAGTCACTTTTAATTTTGGATCCCGTTTTCCGTTTTGTGTCCTATATTTTTGAAAAAAGATATCATAAAACACCAAAATACCGTTTTGAAGTATGAGGTATGTGGTATGAGGTATAGAAGATAGAAGTACAAAAGTTTTTAATTTTCGGAAAATTCGTCACCGTAGAAATCCCTCTGGGTACGCTACGAACTACGAAGCAGGCCTGTAGCTACGAACTACGAAGTGAAAAGTGAAAAATAAAAAAATAAAAGTTTTTCATTTTCCAGTTTTCAGATTTCCGATTTCTGATTCCATGCCCAAGCAGGTCACCAAAATTTCCCGTCAGCCTTCAAGTCCAAAGTCAGCCCAGTCTCCAGTCATGAAAGCCATCAAAATGGAGTGAAGTTGTGAAGTAGTCCAAACGTGCTCCAAAAAAATCATAGTTCTTGCCGAAGGAAGTTCCCAGTTTAGAATAATAATAGGTAGTATTATGGGTAGTTGTAATAGCCTATGTACTTTCTAAATTCATAGCACCGTTTACTGGTAATAACCGGAATTGGAGGGAAAGAAAGTACTCGAGAAATTCAGTGACAAAACCAACCAATTCAGTGAAAACGCAACGTTCTGACGCCTCATCAATCGGGAGGAGGGTTAGCTTGGAGTGGGAGTAACCAGACAATAAGTGACAAAACCACCACCATGACCCCCACTTCTAGAGTTAGCTCCGATTCCAACGCCCTTAATTACAACTCATCCAAGTCAACTCGCTCTGCCCTGGGTCAGCTGAAGGAAGGGGTTACGGAATTCTTGAGAAGGAAAATCCACTGGCAGTCCAACTCGGAACTCCCCAGTCCTCCTCCTGTCCATTCTCATTCCCTCCTCCCCTCCTCCAAATTATCTCCCCTCCACATCAACAACAACAATCCTCAACATAATATTCATAATGGCCTTCATGGTCACAACAACAACAACAATGCTTCTGTGGCAATGTCTTCGCTTGAGTTCGCCAAAACTTCTCAAAGAGGGAGATCAACAAGAGCCCGTCAAGTTCAAGGTCGAGGTCAACCGGGCAGGACAAGACTTGCTGACTTTGTGGAGACGAAATATGTGCACCTGGCCGAAATGTCGGCAGTTGCTGCATCGGGCAATTGCATGGACATGAGGAGTTGGGAATTGGGTGGACGGCGTCAAAGGTCCTCTCGTACACGGAGCCGGGAGAGTGGAACAGCTAAAGAGGGCAGACCTCTCGAGTCCTTAACACCCAATCCACCACCACCATCATCACTAAATGACGGTCAAAAGGAAGGGACGAGAGGAAGAGAGCTCGGTGAGTTTTCATATGGCGACCAGGGGGAGTGGAATGAAGTTTCGAAGACCAACTTGTTGGGGTTGAGGATGGAGAAGGGTGCCGAGTGGAATTGTGGTGGGGGTGGTGGTCGAATGGTGGAGAGTCGTGGAGGGGAGGGGATGATGATGAGTCATTACTCCACGCACCCAGAGGAGCTCCAACAACGAGTCATTCGTCTCGCCGCCAAAATCAGCGAGACGAGAATCCCAATGTTGTCATCGTCCTGCTCATTTCCCGTGTCCATGACGGGAGCAGCAGAAGATCCAGAACCATCATCATCATCATCATCAAGAGAGGAGAGTCTCGGGATTCCCTCGGCCGACAGAATCAGCCGAGAACACAATGTCATCTACTCGACTGACGGTGAAACAAGCCTTGGACTGCAACAACAACAACAACAACAAGCAAAACATTATAATCTCATGGATGAAATAGAAGAAGAAAAAGAAAAGGTGCTCCCGATTCCCAGTGTCCAGTCACCTCGCCTTCAATTAGACATCACAGACGGCGGTTTCCCGAGTGAGGCTCAAGTTGTGTCGCCCCACCTGAACACCACTCATCAGAGCTGCAGTCACCAACTTCCTGCACAAAGTTCCCCACCAGGTCCAGCCCCCGTTTCTAAACTAGAGGCCAAAGTTGATAAGGAGGGGGAGACGGAGGAGGAGGTCATCAAACAACTTATCAAGGAGCTCCAGCGGAAAAGATGGAACAGTCATGGAGTAAAGAAGCAAGAGCCACAACAATCAACAACCAGTGCCAAAAGTGCTTCTCCTGCTCAGCAGTTCAGCGAGTCGCCTGGACACAGTCTCGAAATTTTGACTGACAACCTCTGGAATCCCCTCAAATCATCCCTCGCCCCAAATACCGACAAATCACAGGGACAGGCTGAGAAGCCCCAACACGACTTGCCCCAAACTCGAATCCATTCCCATGACCGAGTCCCGCCAGAACGAAAGTCATCTCGGGTACAAACGGGATACAACCAGAAACTGCGAATGACTTTGAATACCTGTAAAAACTGAACTAGTGAATATTTTTGGATGCCCTTTACACATGTTGTACCTACATTAATTGGGTTTTGAACAAGCTGTGAAACATGGTTGTGGTACTTCGGGTCCCTTTGCAGTAGGCACTTGCATGAAGGTCTTCAAAATTGTCGGTGTACGGGTGTCTTAGGCATGTTGCAAAACTAAGCATAAAACTTATCCTTGCTGCATTTCTTTCCAATAAACGACTTCAATAGATCTGAGAGGAACCTTTTTTGTGATAAAAGTTGAATCCAGAAAGTATGCCGGGGTCAAAAACCAGGTCACAATGTTAGAAAAGTGACCTTTTCAATGTTCATGCACACATGATGTCACTGCAAGAATGTAAAGGGCATCAAAGTCAAACTAAAGCCATCAATACTATCAAAAACTTCCATTTTTACAATTTTAAAACAGAAAAGCCCGAAAAAAGAAACCATATAGCAAATATCAGCTCGAAAATAAGAGCGGCCGAAGTTTTTCTCGAAATTCCCCAATATTTGAAAAAAGCCGTCTGGATTTGAAAAATGGAATTTTTGACCGTGAAGAAATTTTATTTTGGCTAAGGTTGCAATACAAAACTCGTAGCTCATATGTTGCAACTTTTCTATTATGGCTGAAGACCGTACGTGTATAGTTAAGGAGTTACGATTTTTTTGAAAAACTATCATTAGTATAGGACTTAAGCATGTAAAATTCAAAAACATCGGACAATGTGCTACAAGAGATTGAACTTTCTGAAACCTGTTCTCCCAGCTCGATGCTAGCAAGAGCGAGGAATAACGAGATGATTACTAGTTTAAAATATTTCAAAGCGTTTTCTATGCATTATATTTTAGGCTGTACAGAGGTGTTTTTTGAGTCCTTCAGGCAAGTGCCTACTGCAAAGGGACCCGAAGTACCACAACCATGTGGTACCATAGCTTGTTCAAACCCCAATTAATGTAGGTACAACATATGTAAAGGGCATCCAAAAATATTCACTAGTTCAGTTTTTACACGTATTCAAAGTCATTCACAGTTTCTGGTTGTATCCCGTTATTAGTAACGCTTCTTTAATTTCCCATGATGCCGCCTTTACTGTGGACAAACTAACATCTCTTGAAAAGCGAATATTTTGTTGTGAAAACTCCATGTGAGTATTTTCTATTCCATTTGGCAGCCTGTTGCAAAAATGGATTGTTTGGACGAGTACATGCGGTTGTCAGCCCGGAATGTGTGGGGAGGAGGAGGGGAAGGAATGGTCACGGAACCTCCAAAATTTTCTCCAGCTGGCCCTGTCAGATTGACGGTGATTCCTCAGCCGCCACCCCACGTTGGAACTCTCTACAAGGACAAGCCAGAGACCTTTGACCTCCCTCCGATGAAAGTCGGTCCAAAAGTGACGTGCCTCAGCAAGGATAGGAATGGGGACGGCGACCCCCAAAACTACTCGTATCATCATCATCATAGAAATGAGGTGGGGAGTCTGATTACAGTGTCCCCCCTGGCCCTGACCAGAGGACTAGAGGAGAAGGAGGATGTGGAGGAGGAAGAAGAAGTGGAGAGCAAATGGGGACTGGCTGTAGATCCTCTGATGAAGCTGAGGACGACCCTTGCAAAGAAGGATCGTGGCCCCTTCTGGAGAATCGATGTGTTTGAGAAGTCTCGTGCCAAGAACAAGCGGAGGAATGGCGTCCATGCCATCACTTTTGGCATCAAGTTGAGGCGAAGTGCGGTGCCAAATACCAGGAGAAACATACAGCTGGTCAACTTGTTCCCGGGGAAGCGGTGGAGAAAGAAATTCTACAACAGTCAAAACAACTACCTCAAGAACGACTCCCTGGATGACCTCATCATCAAGGACTACCTTCAAGGTAGTTTCCACCCCACTCCAAGTCCGAGTCCAACCCCAATCACCTCCAACCACCCACCCACCACCCTTTATAACCAAATTCCTAACCATTTAAATGACTCTGCCGTCCTCAGCCCGTCAATAGGCATCACCACCAGCCATACCTATGGACATAACAATAACAAGGGTCATCCTAGTCACGGGTTCGAGTCCTTCCTCTCCAGGGATGGAGAAGCGGTCGTGAGTAGGGAGAACCGAACTCTAAAAGAGCTCCGCTCCACTTCCCGCACCCCTCAACCCATTCTTCAGCTTTCGGTCGAGTCCACGGAATCCCCCCATCCATACAAGAATAAAGCTGGCACCAAGTACTCGTCACTGACAAAAAATGGTCACAAGACGATTCTAAATAAAATCGCGGTGGCCCCGATTCTGGAGGACTCGTCCAAAATATCGTCGAGGACCAAGACGCTGCTGGAAGCGGCTCTCGCCAACTCAAATCCACCGTCCTTTCAACTTCCCCCGCACTTGAGCCACACCAAATCTAGTCCGACTAACAGTAACGAGATTCCTCTGTTCAATGAGGAGATTCTGGCAAAAATCTATACGCCAAAGACGGAGTTTACCCGCCAGTTCGCCTCTCTGCTCCCGAGCAGTCGTCACAGCTAGGTCATTTCATTTAGTCTCTTTAAGTGTCATGTCTTATGTCGTGGGCCATCACGTCTCTGTCTCTGTAAGTTCCCTTCCTCTTATTCACTGTCAACTGTCGATGGTTGATACTGTCGTCATGATTCCACTTGTGAGCAAGGCTACAAATTATGGGAGCAGGGCAAGAATAAAATAATTCGAGTATATTACTGTGTTGCTCCGATTCCTGTATAAAAATCCAACATTAATCCACATTAATCCATGTTTCATATGAAATAATTTATTATTCCTTTTCCACTTTTCTTTGGATCTATTGTAGGAGGGTGAAAAAACAAATAATCTGTCTTGAATTACTATCTTCATTCTTCATAATATGTATAGTTTTTACGTTTTACATTTTTTGAGCTTTCAACATGAGACATGAAGAACTTTTACTCTTATTGCTATAACTTTGTAACCTCAAAATAGAAAAAGTAGAGGGAAAGGTGACATAACCTTATCCAGTGGTTCCCTAACAAGGGAACGTTGTCAGATCGACTAATTGTCAGTCAGTGGGCAAGATTGTGATCATTCCATAAATGATTCCACATTTTGCATACAGGTCTCCAAGCTTCAAAACCAAAGGTGACAATAAATATGACTCGTTTGAAGGTCACCGACTACATGCCCAAATCCTAACTGAAGGATTTTGGATTTTTCACGCCAAATTTATTTGTTGAGCGTTTTCGGCTTTTAAAAGATCGTTTAATTCTGAAAATCATTTTTTCAGAATTAAACCATTTTAACCATTTGGTCAGTAGAGGTCAAAGAAGTTTCTTACAAAAGGTTTTTTTATTACCTTTTGATGCTGTGCTTTAATAAAATTAGGTTCAACAGATTTTGCAGAACAGAGTAATATTACTACTACTTACTACTTAATTGATTTTTATATCAGACTTCTTTGACCGCTATTGCAGGTCAAACAGTCAAAGATAGAAAATCTATTCTGGAATGAAAACTGGTCAGAATTCATTTTTCTTTTAGATACATAGACTTAGCTGAGTCATGTTCCTCAACTTTGGGGTGAGAGACTCATGTAAAAGTTACGTGCATGAACAGGATATCTTTGCCCGCTAAATCAATATTCTACCGGTCGGACACACCTGAGAAAGTTCCCTTGTAAGTTGACGATTGGACAAGAATGATGAAGGTTTATCGAAGGAGGAAGTAGGAAGACAGAAAGGAGACCACAATATGAGACTTAAATACACGCCGGTTTGGGGATATCTGCATGCACGCAATGTAATGCAATCAATTTAGAAGGGAGTCCCATTTTGTTTCCATCCTTTGTGAGAAAGCCAAAAATAAGGAATCGAACCACTTGTTCCTCTGCTTTCCATTCTGTCCCTCTGACTATTCAGTTACAAGTCATGTCGTTAATTGTGAAGTAGACTCAATTGTAGCTACTACAAAACTTCACTCTCTGCCGTCTCACACTTCCCGAGTTCGGGGGTCATCCTTGGGTCAAGCCAAATGTGTATCGCATATAGTCTAGCACCTTTGTGTAGCAGCAAATTTGATAAGTTGCACAAGTAACCTTGATTTCTAGTCTTCTGTTTTTTTAGATACGACCACCAAATGGGCCAATGATACATTTAATTGCGTTGAACTCGCAGCTTGATTCATAAATCGAATTACAGGTCAAAGAAAGTTGTACAGTTGGTAAAAAGTATCAAGACTAATAATAGGGAATAGTGAAGCCTGTTGTGGTTAGTTGTGGTTTATTATTCAAGTATCCACAATAATCAGTACATACAAACTGGCTTTCATGTCATTAAGTGCACTGCATAAAAAGTTGGACAAGAGTCAAGAGGAAGCTCTGCCTCAATGTCAATGCTAATATCCAGGAGCTGTGTAGTAAAAGTGTGGAGTTGAGTTGGGTTCCGTGCATGGACGGAAGTGGAGTGGTCTCAATTTCCTGATGGTGAATAATTTATTTGGTGATCCGCATTCAGACTTTGCATTAGGACGATCAAGGTTGGCCTGGCCAGTTAATCTGACACAGCATCTTGTCCGTATCACGACTCCCAACTCCCAACCACTCCGCTTCAATCCAATCTGCCACAATACAATACAAATATTAGGTAGCAATTTATTATTATGATGTGTATTAGTAATAATACACACATATTATTATAGGCTAGTCTACCTTGAGGACAATGCAGTGTCAAATTTTGTGCATATCAGCAGCTATACTTTAATAGACCTGGCCTACTCACTGTAACATGCTGTATAATGTATAATATACATATTGTATATTGTATGTACATAGTACATACATAGTATGGTATGTGTGTATGTATGTGTGCAAGTACAACTTGGAACATGAAATGCCAGTCAAGGAAATGCACTCTGACTGAGTAGTAGGTAGTAGTACTGGTAGTGTTGTTACTCCACACGTACAAGTTGTTAGGGAAAGCTAAGCAGCAGCTCAAATTAAGAGACTGTCATTGATGTGTGAGCAGCTTGCTTCCAGCAGATTAGTCCTCAGAAACGAGTCCATTCCACTCTAGAGTTCATCGTTATGTACTAAGAAAAGACTTGGAAAGTTGGCAAATAGGGGAAAACCATTATTTAGTATATCTAAATAAGGGAGTGCAATGTGTTGACTGTTGGAGAAACGTCTTTTTTACCCTTTACCTTGACATTGACTGGAGCCTTGAGTGAATCTTACTTTACAAAACGTTCATTTACAAATAAACGTAGGTATGTATACTTATAACTTGTGTATCTCTCAAAAATCCTGTTCCTTCTGTGTATAATATTAAGTCACGTTTGAGCAAGAAACCCAAGAAGGAAAAGAAGAAGAAGAAGGAAAGAAAATACGGGAGAAAAGGCTGGAAATTAGCCTGGAGCTGAAGAATCAATCAATCAATTGCCATAAAAGCATTATTTTGTGGAGCCAGCACGATATTTGTTTTCCTATTTGTTCAGATGGGTGTTGTTCCTCTCAGCTCCGCTTCCCTCTGACATAATAAAAACAGGTACACACACACACACACACACATACGAAATACGAGTAACCCAAGACGGGAATCGAGCAAGAGAGAAGAGACAAAAAACCTAATAACAACTAATGTTGGTAAAAGAGAGGACAGTAATAAATTAATATGCTTAGTCCATGACCGTGTATCGAATCGAAAAGCAAACGAACATGAACATGATACTGTGCACTTACCCGCATTTAATACGCAGTCATGATGTTGTCATTATTCTCAATCCCACAGACGACAGCCTTCTTCCCTTTTTCTCCACAATCAGTCATCGTCTTTAATCTCTTGGTAGGGAGTTCTTCAAGTCTTTGAATAAACTGGAGTATGTTGACAAGGGGAGTGAGTTTTCAGTGTGCAGTGTTTACTCCTTCCAGGGGATCAGCTATACTTATACCTTATACCTATACTATTTAAATAAGAAACAACTATTTCAACGCTAGTTCCTTGGAAAGTTTTTGATTTTTGATATGTATTGTAGATTTTGTAGATGCTGAAAGGAGTGAAAGGAGAAGGAATCGAGGAGAAAGAAATGAGCTCTCGACTTTACTCTGAGGTCGGGTCCTGAGTTCACTGTGGATACAAAGCAGTGTTTCAAAGATCTCAAAAATGTGCCCGTGTGGGAGTACATGATATGTACATCATCTGTAATTTGTACTCATATGGGACTACATAGGAAGAAAATCCCGAGTTAATCCCGAGTCGACAATAATTTAAAATTTAATCAAGTAAACCCCGTTCCAAAAGTTGCTATTCTCATTTGGCAGTGCGATGTTAGATAGCAGCAACAAGTCGATAATGTACAAACTGCACACGTACACACACCAGGCATATCCCAGAGTCATTGTCGAAGCCGGAAGTTTAAATGTGAACATTGGTGACTGTGGGACAAAGAGGCTCACTCTCACAAACTCGACAGCTGCCCATGGGAAACAACATCAGCAACAAGGGAATGGTCAGAGGTGCAGCAGCGGCACCAGCAGTCAGGCCCATTATTCTCAGCCACTCAGCACTACTACACATGGCAACAACTCCCATTCAAAGCTGTTCAGAAACGTGATTTCAGCGACCTCGAGACTCAAAATCCGTGGGGACAACGAGAGTCTGAATGCAGTTCACTACCTACGGGTGTTTTTGAACGTGGCCTACTTCTTCTGCTACATCCCCTTCCGGTTCGTCCCCAACTCCAACGGCGGCTACAAAATCCACAGCAACATGGTCCACCAAGTTATGGTGGGTGTGAATCACTTTTTTGCCCTCGCCCGATTCCTCACTGCAATCCGAGAAACCAGCTTGCTGGAAGCACACTGGAATCCCGCCATGTATTTTGAGCTGGCTCGTAACTTTGCCACCTGTGTCTACATGTCCACATTTGTCTGGATCTTCTGGACCAAACGGAATTTATTCACCAGGATCTTCTCAGAGCTCCAACACTATCATGCACAATTTCACTCAAATAATAACACTAGTATTAATAACACCTCATCTACCCCTTGCCATTTCAGCGATAAAAACCACACCGCGCAAGTTTATCGATGCAAACAACGAATTAGAATTCCGGTAAGTAATAATAAATTAAACTAACCAGCGTATTCGTACCGACGTCTGCATTTGGCGTAGAAATCGACGACGCTGGAATTTCGTTAATGTCAGAATTTTGTGAAAAACAAGTCAATATTTTTTCCGTTTTTTCCAGATTGTGGTAGCAATTTATTTTCCTTAGTGATTGATACATGTTTACCCTCTGAACTGTTGATTGTTGTTTCAGTTTATTTCTGTTGCCCAAAAGTACTACAAATACTACAAATGTGGAAACCAAAAGCTTTGAACGTTTCTATTGTTCTGCGGAGGTTTTGAAAACTGACCTCCAAAAGCCAAAGGGATGAAGTACCTAAGTCTGGTAATTACAGAGAATAAAAAGGGAGCTTGCGAGGACAAAAGGCGACAATGGACCCTTTTCAAAACAGACAAGGAAAGGCTGAGTGAATGTCTTTGAAACGGAACTTAACTACAGGGTGACTTCGAAATTTACATGGAAATAAAGTTTAATTTGAAACGTGCCGGAAATTTTTCATAATTTAATAGGTATGGCTTTATTAGCGGAACAGGGAAAAAAGTTAAATTTCATTTTCAACGTACTACTCAACAAGATGAAAATTTCACTTTTCCGACCATCCGAAAACACCCAGATTCCAGATCGAACCTTTTCCTGAAAACCTTGATCGGATCTATTTTAAGTTCATGTTCTGTTAAAACGCCAGTGTCAGGCTGACAATCTTCTCAAAATCAAATCCGATGTAGATGAGACTTGACTGCCTTTCCATGGTGTTGAAGGAGCCTTTTTGCCCTCTTCCACCCTTCGGCCCTTGACCTCTAGACCAAGTTCTGACATTCCAACTTTTGTGGTACCGTAAATGTACCCGAGTTGGAAAGGCCGCTCCCGAGTTGGAAAGAATATGCGCTCCGCTTATTTTCTTTCCCAAATTTTATTTTGTAGTATCATATTATTTTGAATTATAAATTCAAAATCTACGTACGATTTACTTTAAAATACCTTTTTACTACATCAGTTTTGGTCATTGGGTTGTAACACAGCATTAATTACAAATATGAGTAGTAAATTGCGTGTTTTTAACCTCTCCATAAGTTAATGTAGAACACAGTTAATTATTCTCCAATCACCGTAATATTTGGCATACAAATACCTCAATACCTTATAATTTGAATGATATGTACAAATATTTTTAAACTATTAGCATAAAAAATCTATCTGGCATTAGTTTAACGTCCAAAATTTTGACTAAAATGCTCCTGAGTTTGAAAGGTATGTACGCTCGTATAAAAGCATAGCGCTTGAAATTCTACACACACTTCTGCCTGCAAAAATTAAGTTCTTGCATTGTAAGTTTGTACTGAGGACAAATATTAAAAAGTAAATTAAAGTGTTAGAAGTATTTAAGATAGTTTAAGTTTCTTATAATTTAATTCATATATAATTCTTATATTATACGAATGAAATGCATTTTTAATGGGTACTTTAACAGAAACAGATAATAATGTCAACAGCTAAACGTGTGTCTAATTTGACTTGCTTATCCAAATGTTGTTTTTTTATTCTAATTTAATTACTCTGAAGTTCGGTGACATAAAATAAATTATTATTACAGCATAAGTAAGTACTACCATTAGTTTTGTTGATGTAATTCTCGAGAAAACAGATTGTTTTGATAATGAAGTTGTTTTTTTGTATAATAAATACGTATGTATATGTATATATGAAATAATTATTGGTATTATTATGGCCAAGGACCTAAAAAGTAAAATTGAACATGATTACTAGTAAATTTTTGCTTTGTACCATGTATTTTGTATGATTGGCATGGCCTTTCAAACTCAGGAGCATCCCTTTCAAACTCAGGCACACCTGTTTGTGTGTCAATTGTGGAAGAAGGAATTTTTTTCAAATTTTTCTGAAACTGGAACTGTTTTAGACATGCATTTTTACATATGTTTTGAAAATTTCATGCATAAATACACGATTGTTGCAGAGATACAGGCAAATGTATCTTGAGAAACAGCGAAAACCTTTCAAACTCGGGTACATTTACGGTACATATGCACCTACAATCTTGGTGAAATAAATACAGGTATGTTTATGGATATCCTATTCGCGCAGTAAAGTAACATAATGTATAAGTGCATATGATGAGACTCACACATAGAAACAAGGTGAGTAACACATACTACATAATACGTAATATATTACATTAGGGACCAGTCAATCGAGAATGAGGATAGGAAAACTACTCAACTGCCAAGAAAAGTGCAACTTAACAACACACCACACAAACTCCAATATCTACCGGTCAATCTCCCTCCTCCTCCGACTTTTTGACTGACTTCATACTTGACTTGGCTGTCTGCCTTCCCTGCCTGTCTTCCCATACAGTCAAAAGTCGATTCAAAAGCAGATGAACCAAAACTAAACCTTATTAGCCTTTCTCTCTCCCTCTCCCTCCCGAGCTTTACTCGCTATTCCAGAAAAAACCATTTGGCAAAAACAAAATTCATAGGACGTTGAAGCATTTTGGATTGTGGACACATACATATGAATGCTGACAAGGTAAAAATCTCTCGCGGATTAAATGTGATTGCTCTATGAGCAATACTAATGCTGCTTTCTCACATTCATACGTTTTATTCCCATTACACATGGGCCAGGAATTGATAAAAGAGAGTACCTAATCATAATCAGGCTGAGTACTTTAAAATCGTTTGCTTTCACTGTTTATTTGAACTAGACCCTCTTGATACAGATAGTAGTACGTATACTTATCGTTTTTATTGTATTCGTTGTATTACTTTTGGGCATCAACATAAAACATAATGTAAATCCGGTATATTTTTGTTTTTTTATTTTATTCCTGTCCACTCCTCTTCCTCGCTCCACATATGCTACTTCACTCTGAGTCGCTAACTAAAAACTCGATGCATATAATATTGTATTTCCAATTGTCTTGAATTTGGCTCTTTCTCTTCTTTTGTTTTATTTTCATATTTTGCAAAAAAAACTAACCATTTACCTGTCCGAAATGTTCATTGTTCATGTCCAATGAACATGTCCGCTTTCCTCTGACAACTTACCACTTGTTTTTTTCACGAAATTGAATTGTTCGGCATTTGACTATACCTCATGTGTATGTATGTATACAAGTGCTACTCAGGCAATCCTATTACACTTTATTTCTCTAACTCCTCCAACACACGAATTGCATTTACATACATACATCTTCGTACATAACATGGCCAAAATTTCCTTATTTTGTATCCAGTTCTAACAATTGTAGCTGAAATGGACAAGCAACTATATACATTATATTATATACGTACTTGTGTAGTGCGTACCATTTTTCGTTACATTATTCATTTAGGATTTACAACTGTATTCGTATTGTTTTGGGGTGTATTCGGCATATTGCCTACACACACAGTACACATGCAGAATTTGTAAATTATACACATCCATACCATGTACAATTTTACGTTTAACATGACGGACATGAAAACAGGATGAAGCCAAAAAACAAGACTTTTGGGTTCGAAAAAAGGAGTGCTAAAATAAAAAAATAGGTATTATACACATTACACATACACATGTGAAATAACAATAGGGAAAAGAGGAGCAAAAAGGAAAGGACAGGGAAAACGAGGGTACATCTTCTTCTTCTTCTTTTTCTTTAAAAGTAAAAAGCATAAACGGAAAAAGGTTAAAAAAACTATACGACCAAATACATAAGTGAGTGGATGGGAATAAGTTGTATTGTTGTGTGATGTGTTATATAAATATAATATACTCGTGTTTTGTACGTTACGTTGAACGTTGTACCCCATGAAAATGTGCCCATGAAACAACAGCAATCATCATAATATATCATATTATTTAAAAAGTATACACATATACGAGGAGAACACACGTTGGCTGCCCAAATTTGTGATTTGATGCCGTGTTTTACGATCAAGTTAACAGTTTGCATGTTTAATCGAATGAGGGAAGTCGACAAAAAAAGTTAATGCTATTATAATATAAAATATTAAATGAAAAAATATGAACAAATAAATGGACGAAACTTCCCACTGTTGATATTGCATGTTTGATATGGATGGAATAATAGCAATAATAATAGCAAAACTCTTGTACAGTGTCCACACATGCATACTTTTGTAAAGAAAGAGATAGAGAGTTGTCAGTTTTTAACCTTTTTTTCTTTTTTATAGAAATAAATTATCACGATAAAAAATGATTAACAAGGTGGTTCTTTTTTCCAATGTAAATAGTAAATAATATTTAACTATCCCAAATAAATTCACAAAAAAAGCAAACAAACAAGTAGGTGATCAAAAATCAAAAGTAATCATATCATGCTAAAGGGTTGATCTAATATTGAATATTGCCTATACAATACAAATATAGGACAAACGAGCTCATATTGTTTAAATCCTTTTCATGATTTGATTATCATAATAATTTGATTCCAAATCGGAATTGGTTTGGATTTTGATGGCGTACGTCTTTACGCTTCCATCAGACAATGCTAATAATGTCGATATGTTGAAAAATTTAGCATTCAACATTTTATTCTTGACATACCACACATGCTTTGATTTTTTGTTTTTATTTATATGATATCCTACATACCTGCACTTTACACTTGTGATTGTTCTTTTGATTATCTTTCCCTTTTGGATTCCTTTTTTGCTCTCCCCTCCATACAATACAATAGTTTGGAGCAACAAGTGTTTTTTTATTGTGCTTACATATCATATTGTACATAAGTAATATCTATCTAGTTGAATTGAATTGAATCGTATTGACTTGAATCCTTTAAATCCCATGGACTATTTTTTCCTCAGGTATCATTGACAACTGATAACATGGACAGAGAAACAAAAACAATCGTCTTACAAAGGTAAAACATTCTGATTCTTGTGCTGTAATTTATACGTCTATTTCTCATTCGATTAGCATGATCTGCAATGTTACTCTAAATAAAAGAGTGAATGAGATATTTTGGTGTTGTTGAGATTTGTTGAGTGAGCATCGTATGAAAGTATACTATACTATACTATATAATATATACATAAAGTCAGCCTGTGTCCATGTAGACGTAAAGTTTCGAGCTTCTTTTTTAATGCAGACACATACGTGTGATGATGGATATGATGAATTCCCTGTCTACAAGCCCAGCACATACATAATATGTATGTACATTATGAATTGCTGTGACTTGAGGTAACGTATGACTTTTGAGGGTTCTTTTTTTTTCTTTCAAAGATTGTATAAAGTATCGGTAATGAAGTGTGTGTGTGTTTGTGTTTGTCTATCTGTGTTTGTAACAACGAAAGAATGAAAGAAAGAGTAAAGACGATATGGAAGGACGTAGGTTGTATGTAGGAGCTCTCGGGACGACTACCTGCAGTGTCTAAGGTGATCCGATATGGAGATGAAGTGGAGATAGTAATACATTTTAGATTGGATTAGATAGATTTCCGGCTCAGACTACACACAAATACAAACTATCTTTTCTTTCTCTCTCTCTCTCTATCGCTGTGCGTCTTTATGGGCAGATGAGAAACTGACTATGAGCTGATGAATGGGTTGAGGAGTCATTATGGTATCTATGGAATATCGATTTGGTCTCCTGCTGATCGTTCCCTAGGACCACCCAAACAATACACAAAAACGTAGATGCAACCGAGATTTTATAGACGACGCTAATATTTACAATATATAAGTAGAATACGATATCTGTATATAAATTTAACGTCTCCAACAAACGAACAAGTTCATAAAGGACGCCTCCGCAAAATATGTACCTTGTTACATCATATTATACAGTAAAATCTATCTATCGGAGAACCTCCATGAATTCTGTCAATGTTATAAATAGCATTTTTTTAAAAACTAACTGCATGTTATTCTCATTGAGTAGTACATTTTGCAAGTATCAGTAAAACATAGTGACACACATTAGAATTTCCTCAAATATACAAATTAAAACTGACAAAAACTATACGAATATATAGTGATCACTTATAGAGAGAGTTTACTGCATACAAAACACTTGAGGAATACAAATCAGTTTCTTTCACTCACTCATTCACTCCGCTTCTCTATACATATTCCATTTTACAATAAGTATACGGATAACTGATACAAATACAAATATAACTGAAACCGTCAAATATATTTTTATATTGTAAGCTGTTTCACTTATATGTACATACAGAACAATTTTTTTACGATTAGTATAATTTATAAATTAACGACAAGCTCAGAGTCATATAACTACAGGAATAGAGAGAGCACAAAATCTTCCATGAATTTTTCTCATACCATTTCTGAATCAAATTTTCTCAACAGCAAATACAAATACAAAGAGTTGATAGAGGTAATAAGAAACTAATAGCCACACCACGCCAAATCGAACCACACACACACATACACAAACAAACAACAAAAACATACATACACATAAAATAAACTCACACATAATGTTCAATCCAAATACAAACAACAATTTTCTCTCTCTCTCTGGGATAAAAAACAATCACAAAACAACACATATGACAGAAAGTCACAAATCATTGTCTTTGCATGATACATTATTTATATACATTTATCTTGGATCAACGAAAGTGTGTGAATATGTGACCTGTTGGCAAAGTATCACATGGTACGAAAATTACAAATGCGTATCATAACATTGGGAGAGACGCACATGTGTAGTCAATGTAATTTGATTCAATTTGTGTCACTTATTATTTTACACCATTAGCTCATCATGCCCACAAATATAGCCAAATGGCCAATGCTACAATCTACATAATACATGTATCATATATAATGTATACGCCTAATAAGATATTTGTAGATCAGCAGAGCAATGTTACGAGCTTTTACATTCATTAGTAATAAGTATACATATTTAGATCGACATGATGTATGGATGGTTTTCTGAACTTGAGAGTAAAAGTAATCAACTTCCAATATTGAAATTGCCTAATATTTTACGTGAGTGAATCTTGAGCGAATTTGCAAATTAATATTTGCTCTCGTATTTGTATATGCTTCATTATTTATCGCTTGCTTTCGTATTGGGCTGGGACAATTTTTGGGGGAACATATTACATATTAGCATAGCTCCATATATAACCGCGTGAAGAAACAAGCATGGTGTTCCTTCCTAACGGTTTTTGAGATATATCTTAATGAAACTTTCCGAAAAGTGCAATGACAACTATTAAGGATCAATTAATTAGTTTTTGGTGGAGGTATAGCCCCTCCATAACTTTCCCTCTTACTTAAAATTATTATGTATTTTATTCCGTATCCCTTACTCAATATTTCCTTTATGACATACTACAGTATAGTAAAATAGGATTTAAAGAGGTTTTATACTTACCGGAATGTAGAAACAAATGGTTTTTTAGGTTTGTATGTTTACTGAAGCCCCTACTGCAGACTGGGCAACGGAAGGGCCAGGTGCCTGAATGTACGTAACCATGCGATTTGAGGTCGCCGGGCGTGGGGAAGCTTTTTCCGCATACCTGTAATAGTTTTTCAAAAAACAAAAACGTAATTTAATTGATTTCTACCATCATATTTGTCATATTATCATCATATTTTATCATTTGCAGAATTACGTAATTAGGCACGTAACATAATCAAATAAAGGAATTGAAGCAAACTTACATCACATTTGTGGGGTTTCTCCTGAAGATACCGAGAAAAGCAAAAAAAAATCATCATATATTTTAGTATCGCATCATTGTATCAAAATACCTTTATACTCCTATGTAATATGTACTATGACGATTGACTATGCACGATGATCGACGATAATTTAATTTAATTTGATGTAAAGTATGATAAAATAATAGCCATGTTATAATACAAAACAGTATTACATGCATTGGTACACGAAACGGTTAAGTGAGTAAAGGATTAAAGTTTCACAGAGAGGGATAGAGAAGGAAGGAAAGAAAGAAATAGAGAATCTCAATCCTGAATCTGATTGTATGGTAACTGGTAACTGCAGAGACAAACCGCAAGATTTATGCATATAAAATGTTGGAATAAAAAAATACACAGCACTTTAATGCCTGTGGAAGAAAAATACATGTTATTGATTTCTACGATGGTGTATATACATGTATACAGTGTACATGCTTCATGTTGATGATGATAATGTACATTATCTACCTACAAACGGAGATTACATATCCGCAGCAAACATGAAAGAGGATCGAGAGAGGAGATGAAGATGAAAACGAAGAAAACATCTCCTTTATTCCTGTGTATGTGTATAAAATGAAAAATATTATATAGTCGAATGAATAACAGATCGATAGTGAACAATGAACATTGAAGGAAAGAAAATCTCCAAGATGAAGGAATCCATCCATCCATCCATCCATCTATCTATCTATCTATCTGTAATATGATGAAGGAGGAAGAAAAAGGCCATAGACGTTAAAAAAAGCATGATCAGTCAAAGGTATAAATATTAATGAATTGAAATTAGGCAAATTACTGGTAGTTTAGAAAAAACGGTACAACTTTTCTGGCTACTAGTTCTACCCTCTAATGAATATATGCGTGTGAGCATTTGATTTTTTTCGACCCAACTGTGTCGTATTATTAAATGTATCCATGAGTCGACTATAAAGATTGGAACAACTCCTCATCACACACACATACACAGAACTCTAAACATTAAATTCAGTTTACAATACACATACACCTAGTAATATAATATGCATAGAGGTGGGTATATTCACAACTAGTAGACAAAACTCCTCATCATAAACGTTACTGCAACGCGAGGGTTACGCAGGATTACTTTTCTTCTTCTTTTCTGTACATATGTGATTAACTTTAAGTATGCACTGCGAGGCTATTTCTTTGTCAGTCAACATGTAGTTCGAAAAGAAGATGATGATGAGCTGTCAATATAAAACATATAATACAGCAATGGATTTAAGAAAAAGAGAGAGAGAAAGATATGATGGGAGAATCCTGGGGGCAATTCTGGATCTGGATTCTGGATTTCTATCAATTCTGCATTTGCGACCAACACTTTAATTTTTTTTGCTTTCTTTCTTTCTCTCTCTGTCTCTCTTTCTTCCATCTCATGTCTATGAAACTCAAGCCTGAAAAGTTGGTCTTGAATCTTGAAGTGGGATTTTTCGAGAGTGTAAGCTTTAAGCTTCACACACACAAATACACATACTGCATAGATATCTATATACACACACACAAGTTGGAAGTGGCCAGCAGTTTCGTCCATCCATTTAATACCAGTGCACACATGCTCATCTGCACCGGGATGAGCATGCACGTAAACGTCAAAGGAAAATAATAACAAGTACTCACACACACACACACACATACACTATCTTTCTCTTCTAACATGTGCACTCTGCTTGCTGAACACAATCATATAACATAATATAATAAAGAGTCGCAAGTGTACAACAATCACCATGATAATAATGATAATAATAATAAAATGGTGAAAAAATCACATGTGTAGAATTTTGTCTTTATAGATGGATATATTACAAATATTATATAATTATATTTTAGTCCACAAAAACCAGAAGATGTGGGACGAAGGCATGTGTAATAATAATCATATACCCAAATTTTTTCTATAACTACATAAAATACATGCAACTGAAGCAAACACACACATATCTATCTATCTATCTATGTATCTACACATGAGACGAGATGTTGTTGTGTATGAAAAATTAAAAAAAGAAGTAGTCATAGAGGGAAAGAAGGAGAGAGAAACAGGTTGGAAAAGGAGAGTAAAGTTTAAGTAATGCGATGATGTGAGCTGCTGAGCTTGAAAAAGGCAGAAGTACACGAGAGAGAGAAACAGAGAGAGCGGGAGAGAAGACGAAAAGTAGTCGAAGAGTGAAATAAGAAATAAAAGTTTAGCATATACTCAAATGTCGAATATATACATACACATGCACACACACACACACAAAATGAAAAAAGACCAAGAAGAAGTAGAAAATCCAGAAGACTTTTGGTTTTTGAAAAAAGAGTAGCTGGCAGTAGTACATATAGTACTAGTGTACTAGTGGTAAGCAAGCAAGCAAGTAAGCACAAGTAAAGATTGAGAGAGTGTACATAAAGTACATGCGGGTCAGACTCGGGCGGTCTAACCACATAAGATACAATTAAATTGACCTAATTGTGGATTCAACTCGCGTTTTGAGCCATGCTCTTAATTGGGGCTTTCTATCTATCTCTATCTTTTTTCATCATTTCTTCTTTTCCTCCTACTTTACTTCTTTACTGCTCCTGCTTCACTTTCCTATGCAAGCATCAATTTACACAAACACACACACACACACACACACACATGTGTCTGAGCAAAAGTAACTATAATATGCATACTTATGTATGCATTTTACAGTGTCCTCATCCGAACGCAGGTATGTATCCATATGTGTAAACGGGAGTAGAAATAATACTAATACTAATAATAAGTACGAGATATATATACTGGCCATCATGTAGAAAAAGAAGAAGAGGACGAGATAGTGAATAACCAGGTAATAATAATAATAATAATAATAGTAATATTTCCTATACATTACATTTCCACCTATTATCTTGTGGTGTTGAGGTTATGCTGCATGTAAAGCCGTAGAGTTCCTTAAACCCTTAAGACAAGGCTCACTATAATATGGATATGGACATGGACTGGACTTCATTGGATTGTACTAGTTACTTGCTCACTTGCCTGTTGCTCCTCTTCCTTTTGAAAAAGGAGTAGAAGAAGAAGAAGACGAAGCCTCAAGTGAGTGAGTGAGCGAGTGAAGGAAAAACGGAACAAAAAAGGTTTCCTTAAGTAACTACTGCCTTTACTCATGGCGTTATGCTCACTCTCCGGCGGTACTTGCTACCGGCTATAAAATAACACTACATGTTCACTTGAAAAACCAAACCAAGTGCGAGTAGAGTTGACTTGAACTTAAGAAGAAGAAATAAGAGAAGGAGAAAGAGAGAGAGAGAGAGAGAGAGTGAAATGATACAAGTTTAAAAGAGAGATAGATAGAAAAAAAATCATCTAACCTCCTGTCTGTCTTCTTTTACTTCTCTCTATCTCTCTCTCTTTGAGTAAAAACTCGGTACTCGGGTTTTGTCACGGAAACCGACACATTTTCTATCCCTTATTTGGTGCATCCACTTGACAATTACGAATTGCCCTAGTAGCTGTCGTCTCAAACTTGACTTGAACCAACACCGTATACATATGTATACTTATGTATTACCTATCTCCTCGTGCCTTCTCATTATTATTATGTTTTACCTACACATACATACATACAAACATACGCACACAATCCAAATCCCACTTCAATTCACTCCTTGCTCCTCTCATCCTACTCATTTTGGTAATAGTCTATGAATACATACATACATACATCTCCATAGATACATTGATATTTGAAGGACGTAATAGCAAACGCCAAGTCTCTCCTGTCCTGTTCATCCATTTAACTTCCTACATACACATACACATACACATACAACATACAGCATACCTTGCATGTTATTTTTTTTGAACATTATTATGTCGCTGGACTACTTGAGTATGTGACAATGTGAAGGAGAAAACTAGACTAGCCTTTTCCTTCTGCCGTCATCTACAGTTTACATCTATAATATTATTACCTTTTCTACTTTTCTCCAGACAGCAGCAGCAAAAATCAGAACATCAGAGCGACGGACAGTTTTAAACTTTGAACATGTATCTAGTAAGACGACATGTATATGCATGTAGCATGTACGGGTATAATCCTTTATAGTTAAAAATATCTAGACAGGTCTTCTCACATCTCAAGTGTATTACACATGTATATACATATGGGTATGAAGTAAAGTCTGGAGGAAGAAGAAAAAGTAAAAAAAAGCTTGAATGAGAAAGGAATCTCAATTTCTCAATCCACTCTGATCCAGTTTAACTCTATTCTCTCTAAAAAAATACAGGATACAAGGAGAGGGACAAGCCCCAAAAGGAACCACCAACACGGAAAAATATTTATTTATTTCCCATCAGCCCTTAACAATGTCCATTATTGGTGACTACTTAACTTAACTTACTCCCGACGACTCGTAACTCGTACATCGTACATATACATGTACACCAAACCAAAGCAATTCAACCATCCAAAACCAATCCGACCGGCACACACAAACAAACAAATAAATAGACACACACACTACTGACTTACATCTATAATCTATATACAGTTCTACAGGCATACGTGCACTATATTATATACATTTATTTCATACTTATCTATGTCTTGAACGGATAAACCAGCTACCGGCTGACAACACTTTGTACAGATATAGCTCTCAAAACCATTCCAATTTCCCACAATGCCAACAACCTGAACGACGACGATGATGACGACGATTAACGATCTCAACTAAATTAAACACAACCAAATCCTTGGGAAGAAATGTCTTGAGATACGTAATCCAAATTTTTGTGTATTTTCTTGTACTAAACCCGACCGTGGTCTGGGGAGAAGTACATATTGGGAATTGGAAGAAACTACCCCAAAATGACAAAAATGACAAATCAGACAAACTGAGTCACAGATATTTTATTGACTTGACAGTTCCAACTCCGTCAATGTATATATGTATTGTATGTGTAAGAATACAATCTAATAATGAGAACCTAATGATGTATCATATCATACGAGAAAGAGAGCGAGAAGAGGGAAAGAGATTGAAAAGGAGAGAAAGAGAGATAAAAATGAGAAATATGACGAGTGAACAGCTAACAAGTAATATAAATGAGCTTTCAACTTGAGCTTTTCCAGTTTAAAGTAAAACCGATGGGATAAAAACTTTCCTCAACCGTGTACATATATATGTATCTATGCATAGTCGTCGTTCACAGACCATAAAATATCACATAATGTTCTATACCTCCATCTTACTCTCTTCTTTTCTTCATTTCTCCTTTTTTCTCGCTCTTCTTCTAACAACAAGACACACACGTTACTTTTGCTCTACCCTTGCTGTCCTCCTTCCTTCTCCTTTCCTTTCGCTATCATTCTCCTGCTATCAATTTCCCGATCTACTTACTACTTGTTACATAATTGTCAAGGGAAAAAAGGAGAAGACGAGAGATGGATATACATACATAAAGGTAAACGTGGATAAAATTGGATTATTATTACCTCTTAACTATACGTTTTTCAATACGCACAACAGCACGTAATACGTATACAGTATACCTATAGCAACAAAAGGAGATAGATACTGGCGCTACCAATAAGTACCCACATGTGAAATGTAAAATTGAGAATTGAGACTATGAAACGTTTTAAAGAGTTTTGACTTTTTAACTAGTTTTTTAAAACTTTTTATTCCCTTCCATCTCGACTCCTGATCCATTTTTTCTGTTAGATTAAAAGTTGTTTAAAAGACTTTTTCAAATCAATTTGATCCCTCCAACTCTCTTGTCAGTATTATGCATACGTACCCAAAGTGTAACACGTGTGTTTTATTGTACGTTGTTTTTGATTATTTGAGTGTATAATATAATATGTATGTATAATGTATATCCATACCAACTTTTGTGTGCATTGGATTAGGTGTCCAAAGATCAATTTCTAACTTTTATCAATGGATAACATCTCCTCAATCTACTACTACCATCAGTACCATCACCCAACACTCTCCTCCAGCCTTCCTTCGATCCATCGAACATCCAACAAGATTCGTCGACTAAAGTAGACTATAATAATATACAGATTTGCTGCCGTTGCAAAGAAAATCTGTATATTGTATTTTATAATATTCCAATATCATCTATTATCAAATCCTCTGATACGTTGTTATAATTTCAAAGTCTCAAAGTTTCTGCTATGAAACAGCTTTTATACATTTCACACCAGGGGAATTTTGTACATGTATAGATATTGTATGTTATACACATTTTACAGTAAAAATATGTAATAAAATGTGGAAAATATTGTGATGCATCTTCGTCCACAAGTGCAAGTACATGCATATGTACATACATAATGTATATCTAGGAACTGCATAAGAGTAGTAATAAAATTTCTCTTCATTTACAGAAGGAAACCAATACGTGTACGATAAAAGTAGTACATATTTTTAAAGAGAAGGATTTTTCAGTTCGACATCCTCAACCAGAAAAAATCCATGAATCTGTAGATAGTTTTACAACTTGAGAGCTCCAACACACATACACACAACTATCATAAAGGAGAAACGAAAAATGCATCGAGAGGCGTAGAGAAAGGAGGAAGAAGAAGCGTGAGCGTGTGTAACATCAGTAAGAAGTAAACTAAACTAACTTTGCTGACGGCGAAAGGAACTCTCTTTAAATAATAATAATATGCAAAAGGTAAAAGAAGCGTAAGGTACGTAACTATATAGCAAAAGAAAGAAGGCAAGAAAGAAGAGCCAAAACCTAAATACGAACATAGTAACTCATCATCCATACATAATAATATCTGTATGCACACTGTGCATTGCACAGATATGTACATTGCGTATCCATTTTTACTAGACTTCACGTTTAAGTACTGATGCAAGAAAAAGTTTGAAGTTAGAAATGGAAAGGGAAAAGTATTATTTGTATTAAGAGGAAAGAGCCAGACAAAAGATAAAGAAAATAATTTTTTTCGATTTTAAGTTTTTTGCATATACATAAGATGTCCACACTCAAATCTACATTTTCTGATAAATTTGAAGTCCGTGCGATCACTTTAAGTATCTTTTTTAACGCTTAGAAGGTGCCAAAAGTCATATAAGATACATATAGAATTTTCAATATTAAATTCGTCACGATGGAAATTATAAGGAAAGTTTTTCTTTATCATTTATCTGACTCTTTCCCCTTATAATATAAAATAAATGAAAACAAATGGTGTACACAACATTTTTCGGAAGGAAAGAAATGTCTTTTAAAACAAAAGGAACAGCAAAACTTTAGTTTGCGTAGGTTTATTTTATACCCGAGTTCTAGCTCTTATTGGTTTCATTATTATTAGTTATTATTATTATTATCTCGCTAAACTAAACCATGAACATGTGAAGAGGAAGGGATAGACAAATGCACACACACACATTTCACATTTCATTGGATCGCATCGGAATGAAATACATGGATTGCTTGTTCTTCGCACGGCATGGAAAACAGGAAAATATATTACAGGAAAATTTGGAACGTTGAACAAAAAGAAAAGGAAGAGTATCTATCTAAGAAACTAAGAAAGAGGATAAAAAATTGATACACTAATATACTAATATAATATCAATACTAGATAATACTACACGCAATGGAACCAAAACTAAAAGTGTTATCAGCTTGGCAACCACATGGTTAACAAAATAATACTAATACACAGAGAAGACAAACACACACGAGTTGGGTTGGTTTTTAGCTTTTAGCTCTTGGTTCCAAGTCCATATCTATCAGCATATGTAATGCGTAGCGATAGCGATGTTGATGATAATAATAATAAAAACTTTTTGGAAAAATGTTATCTATAATATGTTCTCCAAATGTAATACTGATACATACATATATATGCACAAACATATAAGATATATGCGTGATACACATGCATATCTTGTCGGAGATAAATGTGTTGTACAGGTTGATTCTTCAATGCACAAAAATCTACAGGTATCTCAAGGAATAATAATGATAATAATAATAAATACATACATAGCTATGCATATCCGCACATTTACTTACATTATATGGTATGGATAGGTATGGATGGACTCTACTCGATCCTTAGTCTCAGCGATCACAAACAAGCAGCATACAAAATAGATCACCCCGAAGAAAGAAGAAGCAAAAGAAGAAGATGAAGAAGAAGAAGGAGAAGAAGAAGAAACGAAAGAAAATTATAAAAAAAAGAACTGGTCCTGTATTTGAAAGTATTTGAAATTCAGGTACAGTAGCTAGTCAAAAACTAGATCTTTTATAAACGTAACAGTTGGAAGATTCGTTTGGATAGCTATGTATATATAATGTATGTACACACGAACGAATACTAGTTGCCCTTTTCCCTCGATCTCACTCACTCGCTCACTCACATAAAGTCTCTGGAATTGCATTTACAATATATGCATACGCATATGTATAATATATTCTCCTATCTCCTTGCGCTCCTTCTCAGTTTTTGATGGATTATTACTTACCGGTTTTTCTCTCATTTTTTCACCTCGAGGCTTTGATTCTTATCTAAAACATCAGAAAGAGAGAGAGAGAGAGAGGCTGGCTCTATAGTTGTTTTCGTCTTCGCCTCTCTTCGTATACAAACACAAAGGACTATATCTGTTTCTGTATACATATCGTGTGTATGACTCTCGCTCTCTCTCTCTCTCTTTGTTATTATTATTAATATATTGATATACTTCACATGTGTGTGTGTGTGTGCCTATATGAGCTATGAGTGACTCTCTCTATGTGTGTGTGCGTGTGTGTGTATTTGACGGGCAAACGAAGAAAAAGTAAAGGAGCCAAAAGGCAGAAAAGAAATGACGAGTGGTTACTTACAAGAAATACCCATATGTACTCTCAAAAAGGCGACACATACACACTACACACACACATACAGTCTACCGGACCATGTCTACCTAAACTCACACATTTCACATATATATCCACATCCATGTCCACTATACACACATCTGAATCATGTTCAACTTTGACTCCTGAACATACAAAACATACATAACAGAAGAAGAAGACGAAAACTTAAGAAGGTTTAGCTTTAGCAGCCAACTCTTTTTCTCTCTCTTGCTGGACAACTAACAAGTCGAACCTTTAACACATGGTGCATACATATTATCTGCATAATATCTTACAAATATAATATTATGCATGGATAATGCATAGATATAGATAGACAGTCGCATATTCCGTCTTCCATCCTTTCCATATCTACATGAATCACATCGTCGTATTTTTCTTCTTCTTCTTCTTCGTCTTCGTCATCACGTAACATTTTCACCGTGTGTAATGTAATGTATTCATCCGTACGTCGTCCGGCCTGACGTCTACTAGAACTAGACAGTCAGCAGTACAAACATCACCACACCACAAAACGACTATCATCATGACTCTCTTTCGTCTTTTATAGTCCTTTTCCCTTTTGGAGAAAAGTAAGGTGTAGACCAACATTACACGGTGTATACTTTATTATTGTGTATAGACTTTATTGGTTTTGGTGTATTATTGCTCCTATTGTATTCCTATTCTATAAATCCTGGGGTTAAGTAAACAATGTATTTTATTACCTTTTGTATGCGTACTTACTATATACAAACCCAAATGCATACATACATACATACATGCATGTAAGTATGGCTGATTAATTCTTAGGCAGTTTATCAATCAACCCAAAAAACTAACAGCTTGCTTCCTCTTTAAGAAAATTAAATGTGGCTGAATTATACATAGATAATATTAGATATTATAAACGATTTGAGGAAATAAAAAGCGGGCTTTCCCCTCTCCCTGTACATACAATACTACATATTATCTTTCCTTATTTCTATTTATAGGATTGTGAACAATAAAATAGGAAAATGATTAAAGACTGTATTTGTTTGCGTCTTGTGTGTGCGTAAATACAATATACATTGTACATATAAGAATATGGTAGAACTTAGAACTTGAGACCGATAAAGAGAAGATAAACGCTGAGGATATTAACATTACCTCATCGTATCACTGCTAGTATATCATTTTACATAAGAAAAGGCTTCCTCTTTCACATAAACTGATCTTCTTCTTGAGAAATGACTTGGAAAGTAAATGATACGTGAGTAATAGCGAGAGAGAGAGAGAGAGAGAGTAGAAAGAAAGAAGGGACAAGCACACTTGAGAGTTTTTGTGTAATGTGAACAACAAGATACACCAAATGATTATTCAAAGACCTCCACGCGAGCGACAAGTCTAACAATAAGACTTACACGACAATCCCCTCCTAATGACTATTCATCATCTCCATTATAGAAGGAGAGGGGTATAATTTAGTGAAAGGACTCCAATGACTGACGAAAAGGAAAAGAAAGAAAGGAAGGTGAGAGGAATGAGTGCACAAGAGCATATACAATGATATACAATGCCGTAAAAACCCTCCGTGTATGCTCATGAAAAAGAAACATTACGTAGTAAACAGTGGGGGAAAGAATCCAAATGCAAAAGACAATTATTACCTTGACGTGTGTCATACGGTGGTAGTAAAGATTTGAGGAGGCCGTGAACCGTTTCCCGCAAGTAGGACATTCATGCGGCTTTTCACCTGTTTAAGTGTTACAACAAGAATACAAATAAATCACAACCTATTAAAATGCTTCATGTAAAAAATACTTTTGCAAATGCAGACACATTGGTCAAACATGTTTTGCTTAATTTTAGGGGGAAAACTGTAAATTACTATTGCGTTTCACATTTCATGCAAAACGAAGGATTCAGCTTACCTGAATGAATTCTTCTATGCGTATTTAGACTGGAGGAAGTACTGAAACCCTAAATTAGCAAAAATTAATGTGAATTCATTAACACTTGATTTATTGTGTATTATACATAAAACTGATTGCCGATTCGATGATATTTATTGATAGAAATATGTAGATGATTCGTGAACCTACCTTATTACAAACGTCGCAAACGTGTGGGCGCTCCCCTGTTTTTAAAGCACAAAAGATATTATTCAAAAATCATAAGTAAGTATTCAAAACAGCATATAGTAATGATTACTATATTGTATACAAAATAGCAATACAAACACGTGTCAATAATAATAGCGGAAGCATGGAAAAACCAAAAATCAGTAACTCGGTTATGTGACAGGAACCTGGACAGCCGTGAAAAATACATAAGTTTATTACGTAATGGCTCAATATCTGTTCGTCCTTTTACACATTAATACGACCGTCCATTCAATAATGCACAAATAAGCGGGTAGGTTGTTTAGCTAAATTAATCCCATAGTCGCGTTTGTTCCTTCATTCATTCGCCCATTCATTCAAATGGTGAAAAATGAGAGAGAGCTTGTGCCGAGCTTCAACTTTAGTCTCCAGAGTTTGACGAAGGAGAAAAAGGTACAAAAAGGGTAGGAAAAAAACAATACAATAGCTTATTCATCTTTCATTCTTCCTTTTTACGGTGTCTTCACCACCACCAACTATTATTCTCCATCATCTATTCTTCGTTCCATTCTCATTGGCTCACTCAACTGCTCGGTTGCGGGTGCATTATGTAGAATTTAAATTTGGTGGAGGAGGTTTTGGACAATCAAACAAACCACATAAAGGCACAAGATGAGAGAAGTCGTGGACCGAGTAAAATGCTATACAGATACAGATATAGATACTTCTCCTGCACAAGTAGCATTTATCGTATGTATCCACATCCACCTGATATAACATGTATATATATAGGCAACGTCATTCCTCAATAGATTGTCTCATAAGATGTGTGTGATAAAAAAAACGAGATGATAAAATAAAAAGTAATGAGAGGGGATGATAATATAATGATGATGAAGCAAAGAGAAAAATAAACGTGGAGAGTAATACGTATTATGTATAGAGAGGAGAGACCACAAAACATAATGAGATGATTAATGATTAGAAGCTGAGGTCTGAACTATATTGTGTATTATGTATCTGCATTGCATTTTCCAAAGTCATTCGTGTACTTTATATACACACACACACACTTTTGTATCTTCATCTTTAAATCCATCCCATTTTATTCAATTTTCACCTTGTTGAATGACAAAAAAGCTCGGCACAAGCTCCATTTCTACGATTCTGCATATACGACAAAAGTTTAAAGGAAATTCTATTTTATTTGATTTAGTTTGGTTTCCACCATTTAAACAATTAAACGGACTACACATCATAATCCTTTTCAAAGAAAAGAAAACGAAACGGTTTTCAAGAGATTTTCCATGTAAATTTAAACAAAAGCATAATTTGTTAATGGGAAAAACGACTAAATGACAAGATTAAGAGAGACGTTTGGCTTACCAGTGTGGGTTCGCATATGCCTCTTTAAAAGGCTAGGTCGATCAAAGGCTTTGGCACAAACACTGCAAGGCAGTAGAGATCTCGATCTCTTGGAAGACTTAACAGAGGTAGCGATTGGGGGCGAAATGGAACACTCGTCAGATTCTCCATCCGAACTATTTGGCTAGAAAAAATAAAAAGAAACAGCATTGTATTTAAACATAGCAACCACTATTTATAAATACATCACATACATCATAAACCATATCCTATAAAACGTACAAAAACATTACTTTCCAGCTACATATCACATGCATCATAGTAAAAAATGATTTGAAAATAGAGAAAGTCAACAGGTGTGTGTCCATGGAAGATAAAAGTAATGCACTGTTTCTACACAAGCACAATGTAAATGCTATATATGTATATTTCAGGTTGCTTTTTTTCTATTTTCATTCCCTTTTTTCCTCTAATGCACATAATATAATATTATTCTTTGACTGTTTTTCTACTGTCTTGTCCATGCATATACATTATACATATATACACATATGCGTATAATACCCTTTGGTTATGCTCGTTGAACTGTTGAACCGTATTATTCAGTTCAGTTCCAGTTGGTCTATTTCGTCTTCGTGCTCGTAATAAACACAAGACATCACATAGAACACCATCAACCATCACTATATAAATGGACCGTCAACATGCGAGCTCCGAGTAATCATCCTATTAAAAGGTGTAAGGAAACATTGTTTTTTGGGGTCTCAACTGTAACGAGTATGTATGTACTTATATAATATTGTACTGGCTCTATACAGTGTATATAGAGTATGAATATATGAGTAAAGAAAAGGACCCTTTTGATATATATCTAGTGCATGGTGCTTCAACGAGGAGGGTGAAACGATCCATCTATTCTCTTTCATATCTTCCTTATTTACACACACAAAAAATCAGTTACCCTAGTTTAACTGTGAAAATGATGAATTACACGGCAAATCATAATTAGCAACAAATTTTCAATTTACCCACAAAAGAAACAATATTCCAAATATTAACTTTTGACTTAAATCAAGAGAAGTCAACAAAGAAAAGAGAATATTAGCTCAAGTTGCATTCATACAAAAGTCCTTATTACTTATTACATACATATATATTATGTAAAAACTATGAAAAACCTTATGCTGCTTCAAAATTGAAATAAGTAATGTTTCTTTATCTTTTATTTGATTGATTTAGTAGTCTTTTAGCTGCTCGTATTTGTTCTTTATCTTATGTAACGCATTTGTTACGTGACAACAAATTGCTTATGCATGCATTTTAATGTTTTGCGTTTTGTATATCACAAAGGTTGAAGGGTGAAAAGAAGAAGAGTAATTCATAGTAAAATTCATACCATACTTACAGGATAATGTACAAACATTTTGTCAAAGTCAAGTTCATAATTACAGAGAACTTGTGAGTCGTTCCTGAGTAATTAAGAAGGAAACAATGATAATAACCATCCTCATTATTACTTATTATTAGGTATATAGGAGAAATGCGTTTTTTAACCTAGTATCTCTTTCTATACGTACATATACTAAATACTCTGAGCTTACTTATGATATAATAATATTATGTATACTCTAAGCTTAGAATGTGCAGTGCTTGATATGATATCCTGTTTGTATATGTCTACTAAAACTCTTGTATGTACTTAGTACTGACATACATATATACATATCATGATGATGTGAAAATGTGAATGAATTGTGAATTGTCGAGTAGTGACAATTTGACTAAAGGAAAGTGGATCGCTTAATCAAAGACAAGTGAACGACAAAATGAGTAGAGTATTATTCGTCAAAACTCAAAACGGGGAGGAAACCTGTTTAAGAAAAAAAGTTCATCATTGAACTTGCAATATCCATAAAACAATATAATATGCAATGTATATCTAGAAGGAATGGGAGAGAGAGAGAGAGTATTAGATTTATTCGAATGGTTAATTAGAATAATGAAGTACCTACAAAAGAAACAACTATACAAAACACATATAATATGTACAGACAGACAGATCGAGATTGAGTGAACATTTGAACATGTTCTCTATTCATTAGAATCACATTATGCACACATTCTGATCACAATTAAATTAAAGCAACCTTGAAATCTCACAGACACTGTAAAACTATGTAGAATCAATGTTAAATATGTAAATATTATTACTATACAGGCGTATTATATGTATGCAATTCCAACTTTTGTTAAGAATAGACAAGTAACAAGTATACAAACATGCATCTGCTAGTATCTAGTATAGCTGGTAGACTAACAGCAATAAAATACAAAGTTGATGTTCCTACTTATCTTTTACTACTAATGTGGCAAATAAACGTAACCACGCTGTCGATTTAGTGAGATATGAGCAAAAAAATGATAATTTTACTCAAGCGCTAATGTATTTGTGTAAAACGTTTTTTCTGCTTTTGTGTGTATATGCTCTAAATATATACCCTAACAAATTACCATCATTTAAAATGAACACAAATATACATACCTACATATTACACATGCTGACCAATAGATATACAGTAATACTATTATTGTTATATGTGAAAAGGGAAAAGTACTTTTCATTCATTATCCTTTTATGACTTTTGGCTATATATATTTCATATTTCTATTAAATTATCAGAAATTTTCCACTATACTACATACTACTATACAGCCCGCAAATCAAGTGAGGATCATCTGATTGTTTTTATAAAATTTAAATTTAGAAAGTTATGAAATTCCAAAAACCAACAACACTTTTAAGTAACCTTAACTCGATTACTTGATTTAAAACCCATATTCCATATAATACATGCATTATATCATGTAATCAAGATAGGGTTATTGCATACTAAGTTACTCAGTAACTTAGTTACAAAAATTATGCATACTTACTATAATCTAACATAATCTAACTTTTGTGACTCTTTTTTGTTTTTGTTCCCATATGTAAAAAGGAATTTGGGGTGCATCGGGATGATATAAAGATGATATTTAACTAATTCACCCATATTTATATACTTTAATATTCCAATTGCATTTGACATAAACTCCCTTCAAAGAACAGAATTTTCACACACTGGCCATTAACGTCTATCTATGCACTTGAAAGTTGAAAGGTGAAGAGAAAATGAAAGAAATAGAACATTATGCGACTCAAATTTTATGATAACTGACTGTACTTACAATGAAAAATGTAATAAAATCCTTAAAAAGTGCACACGTGTCCTTTTTTGCTCCAACAATAACCACAAAAATAGAGAACTTTAACTAAACTTTAATGTCACACTCATACAGAAATATAAAGAATACTACGGTATCACGTGGAAAATCTTTAAAATTCTCACCTCCTTTTGCATTTTATATTATCGCGAAAAAGTCAAGGTGATATTCAAAAATACTTTACTAGTACAGCACTGTGATATGAGACATGAGACACTTCATGTTTTCACTAACGACATGTTATACTGTTGAAAATTGCATAAAAGTAGCTCAAATTTTTAAAATGTTTTAAAAATAGCATTATAGTAGATTAAAAAAAAGTCTTACCACTTTATGAAAAAGAGATGTTGAGAGATCTAGTGGGACTTCTAGCATCAAAGCCCTCATCGTTTGTTCAAAAATGGCATCTTTTAAAGCCTTAGCAAAACTGACTTGTTCTGGAGAAAAAAGGACCAACTCCTCCCATTCTTCAATAGGTCTCCGAGCTTCATAGAGGACTTGACCCCCGGCTACCACCAGCTCGACAAGATTAACGTCAGGAGTGAGGTCATGACTTTGTCTTAGGAATCTGACCCAACTAGCGGCCCTAAACCCACCCCAATAATAATATCTATCACTCCTCCCCCTCTCCAGTAGAGCTGGACTTAATTTATCATCAGTCCTTAGAGTTCCTTGAAAAGGAGAGAATCTAAATCCTCTAGGCACCGATTGATTCGACACTACTTGTAAACAGTCTGAACTCAACTGTAAAGACAGTTGCTCCGGGATTAGTACAAATGTCTCCATAATTGTCATTAATGCGGAATTATTTTTTATCTTCAAATTCTTCGTTCTTCTTTCCTCTTTCTTCGGATTTTAGTCCGCTCTATTTGGCCTGTTCTTGTTGATTCCTTCTTTTTTCTTTCAATTTTCAGTGCATTGTTTTGTTACTTGATTTTCATTCTCTATTCTCTAGATGATGTATTACTGTTACATACTACATACAGTTATAGTTGAGTAGATGAATGAACAATGTCCAGATTTTAGTATTCATCTCATGACTCTTGAAAATTGTTCAGTGAGAAAAAATTCAATGGAATTCTATAGTTCTTTTCATATTTTGTCCAAGAAAGAGAAGAGATCACAATATTACGTCTATAGTATGTATTTTTTTTCTTATTTTATGTATTTGTGTATCATATTATAAAACAAGGCAGACCCACGCAGTCAAACGTCGAAAAACAAGCATGTAAAAAATCAGGTAACATGGAAAACTTAGTTACAGAAAATAATAAATATAGAAAGGACGACCAAAAGATCCCAAGCTCTGTCTAATCGTACGTTTTCAATGATATTTCCTTTTTTTCCTTTGTCTTGTTCTTTTCTTCAATCTTCTATATAGACATGACGAAGAACAGCTTTTGATGTTTGAAACTTGTAAGCAAGAGTGTTGTGTGTTATGTATACTTTAGATATACAAACTTGTCATCCAAGTCCGCAGTTGCAAATTGCAATCAGAATGAAATTGAAAATTGAGAGGACAAAGGACAGACGACACTTGTATATTGTATGTATATATATGTACTTGCAATATGTGAGCAGTCTTGGTTTTCTTCGTATTCTTCTTCTTCGTCTTCTTGTGTGCATATAATATTATGCGTTAACTAGACAATAAAAAAGGATGTAATATAAATCAGACTTCATGTGTCGACAAACCTGACCCAAAGTGACCAAGACTTGTTACATTATGCGATTTTACACTATTATGACAACACGATAGAACTTCAACAACTTGTGCATTCACAATTATTGTACGATGAGAACTCCGAGAATCATATCATAATAACTGGAAGACTACGACGACATTGACAACAGCCATAATAATAATAATAACAACACTGTCCACTGTCTTGTTTCGTCTCTATTTCTCTCCTCGACTACCTACAATATTACATATAATGTATACACACAGTGCAAATACAATATGGGCATGGATGACAGTGACGATGACGACCACAACTTTTGATTTTATTCCCTTCTCACCCGCTGTTTTCGTCTTGGCTTCTCTCCTGTTCTTTTTCTTTTTCTTCGTTTGAGGGTTTCTTCAACGTGTTGAGTAATACGACAACTTCATATAACACAGACGTAGAAAGTAAAATATTATGACAAAACGGAGTAAGCACGGTGAAAACAGTTAAGACATTTGCCTCTTAAATAAACACACATGTACAATGTACATACATATATAGCTTTTGGTTTGAACTTGAGCAGTCATCACGTTTATTGAAATGTCAACCGTTCACTATATTTGTCGGTGCATAAGTTGTAAATTGTCCACTCCTTCTTTATTATGCCTGATTCGCATAAAAATTTGCACTATAATCTAAGAATTCAGTTTGTATTATAAAAGATTCAAGATGCAACACTGTTTTTGTAATATCAGATTTGGAAGACTCAATTTGATTTATTTGATGAAATCTCGATAATTTTGACTTTTCTTTTACCTTTTGATTTTAATTATCCACAACACATTTATGGGAAAATTTTGCACAAATAGAACAACTAGTAATGTAAGGCAATAGTATCGTTTAAAAAAGTAACAGACAGTCGATCGTAAGGTTTTACGAGAAAGGTCGATGATGAGAATGTGTGTATGTGTATAGCACGCGGGTTTCTCAATAAATATACCGGCAACAGAATTGTATTTGTACATGCACTTATACAACCCACTAAACACTGAGAACACTGAAGAATGTTAGAGAGAAAGAAAAAAAGATAGTCGTCAACGTGGAAAAAAGGTTTTCTTTCTTGAGCGTTTTAACTCGTGTTAGCACTTGAACAAGCGTATGTGGTAATCTCTTTGAGAAGATGATGTTTTGGATGGTGTTTTGTTGTTGTGTGACTTATGCAGAATGAGACTGGTTAAGAAAAAGTTTCAATGAAAAACTTGGATTCCCTTTCTTATAATTCTTCTTCACCTCCTCCTTCTTGTATTATCCACTATATCAGTATATTATGTGTTATGTATCTATCTATCTCTCCTACTTGCTCCTCGCTTACTCAGATACTCGCCACTTGCTCTGCCTGTCATTGAATTGGTGGGCTCTAATGAAATAAGGATCGTTTAATCGCCTCTTTCTTTTTTCTCGTGCTCAGGTGCGTGATTGCGTTTCTCCTTCTTTTCTTCTTTTACATTCCCTCTGTCTCAGGTCTACCCGTGTCTGCTCCCACAAATCCCAAAGTAAGAGAGGGAGAGAGAGAGGCGAACCATATATCCAGAGTACTAGAGAGAGAGAGATACCTTTTGAATATGTATGCTGCATGTGAAATGCAGCACTACTAGAATATCTACTACGCGAGGAGAGCAGTCAGCAGTGTGAGGATTCAGGTGAATAGATGAACTGTGATGATCACAGTAGGGAGAAAAATCGTAAGTAAAGTAGCATTAAAAGACGGACCCCTCTGGTAACACACATGTAACAAGTACCTGTCTCTCTCTCTCTCTCTCTTTCTCGCTCACACAAAGTCACTGCTTACTTCTTCCTTAGTATACATATGCAAGATATGGTACAATATTATGTTATAATTTATATACGTACCTACTACGTACGTACGTAGGTATACACAGGGGCATTTCATTAATGCTGTAGGTGCTACACAACGTTTTATAATATTTTCCAGTTAACTCTACCAGTTTCTAGTTGCTACAAGCACAAAATTAGTTTTCTTATACTTTGGTTTTTGAAAGTATTCGAGGTGAAGTCAAGATTTTGATAAAATTGGGAAAAACCTCGTGAAGGATTTTTGAAATCGCTATTTCTCAACAGCACGTCGTTTTGAATTTTTATCCCTCAAAAAGTAGTATACATATATGTAAATATAATTAGCGCTTGAATGCAGGGAAATGTTGTAAATATTTTTATGAACACGAAAAATTTCAAGTTAACGATTCAAAAGTTTGACAGTTTCCTTAGAAAAAAAATGTGGTCAAATGATCTCATGAAATATTGAAATGGTTTTGGCGGAAAATCTTACCAAATTCGATTAAACTTTTATGCAATTTCGATGAAATATCATGAAAATCTCACCAAAAATTGCCAATCTTGTAAAATCTCATCAAGTTTTCATGAGATTCTATAAGAATTTTGATTTTAAACGGCTTATTCACATGTCCGCAGATTTGTAGAATAAGCATAGGCAAAATCCATTACAGTTTTCAAAACATTATGTGTAAAAAACATGATTTGTGTCTATATAAGCTCGAATCTCGGAGGTTTTACACGAGGAAAATGTAACCCTTTCACCTTTACAACTGCCACGATAGTCGTGAAATGCCCCTATGCATTCATATTGGATGCAGTGTACATATAATGTATGTACGCCTGTGCATTATTTTTTCCTCTTCTCAACTTTTCCGACAGTTTTCTGTCTTTCAGTGTAAATTATATTATATCATTTTTAACTTTTCTCAGGTATTTTTCATCTCCATAGACTCTCTACACGATTCCATATAAAAAACACTTCACAATACGATAGCAATGATTGTACTACTAATAGTATCACTAGCAGTAGCAGTAAAATTATTGTTTTCCCAAGATTTTGGGATCCTGAATATCGATGAATCATACCGATGAAAAAATCATGTATCATTCATTACAAATATCACATGCTTTTAGATACATGATATATGTACGCATAGGTTACCTTACCTTACATTGTTTGTAAGCCCCACAATACCACAAAACTCCCTTTGGACTAGGTAAAATACGGTGAAAAAATTTGTCTACAGTCTACACATCACACATTATATTTTCATAATCGTTTATATTCCCTCATATTATTCTAATTTCACCTTTTTTCACCGTAAAAATGTAAACGCTCGTATATAAACTTATCTTACTCTCTCTCTCTCTCTCCCCTCTTTAAACTCCTCGAGCTCTGAAATTAAAACTGAAGGAAACCCCCATTCAGATATCAACCTTTTCTTTGGAAAAAATTCAAATCATTATATTTACAGGTCTACAACATTATATGAACAAACTTACATACATGCATAAAAATTAACCTGGGAGAAAGGGTTTTAGCTCTAAACTTTCATGTATCTATGTAATTTAAATAATACTCCCTATCTATCTTGATCATATTCACAACGAAACGATGTGTTTCTATATATATATATATATATATATATTTGCGTGCTGCTATCGATACATTGATATCGGGTTAGTTTGTATGCGTTGCGTACGGTACATTGTATAATATGTTTCAAGTTTTTAAAAAATATTGAGCTCCTGTTCTGATCCTGATGATGGTGATCATGATCATGGCGATGATGATCTTCCTCGTCTTTTGGAATTGTATGGATACCATGAAACAATGGTTGAAAGCTGATGTTGAACTTATAATTCATGTGTGCATGTGTGTGTGTGCGATGATTCTACACACAACACGGATTTTTTCTCTACCTCTTTATATATTTATGTATGCAAGCTACCTGTTTTACTTTTTTCGACGAGATTCATAATGTTATAAGTCATAAATGTAGAGGAGCAGCGAACGACACGGGAATCTGAAAAATACACCTTCACTGTATGTGTATGTATGCTTAAATAGTTGGTCAGGTCGGTCTAAAAATTATGGTGCATGCCTTTTCATCTTCATAGATAATACCGTAGTTGGATAGATTGTCTATCTAGATATATTTGTAAATTCATAGACGAGTAGCTGATTAAAAGAGTAACTCTTCAAGAAGCCAGTTTTCTCTCCATCACTCTTTTCTATATTCAGGTATATTACATTATTTTCTTTGCTCCATTAGCTGGATAAATATGCTCGATATAAATGTATATTAGGTACATGCAAGTAGTATATGGATAGATACATACATACATGCTATGGACGTGCCTGTACCATGCGGATAAAGTATGTATATTTGTATACCATCATGCCATGGAAAAGCAGAATGAAATAAGAAAAGGGTTATATTATTCTCTCGCTCTCGGATTATTATAGACACCACGCCCGGATTCAAAGTAAGTGGCTCCTTTTATTATATGACTAGCCGATCAACAACAAGAACAAGTCAACTCTATATATTCCTTCTTCCAATATCTCTCTCTCCTCTCTTTCGATTTCTTGATCTCATATATATACACATATGCATACACATCACTTAAGATCTGAGACCATACGAGAAATAATGAAAATAGCAAGAGAGGCAGAGGGAGACAAAAAGAGGGAACAAGATCGAGAAAAAGACTATATATAATTGAAGTGGAAGAAACTTTCGTCCAAAATAATATACAATGTACATAGTATACGAACAATATTATTATTATCACTACAATTTACAATCACGCTATGAAATTTGTATCATTTCCACATAATCTTATTCCAATCCATATTGATACTTATATTATATTATTACTATGTATTCTACTGGTTATATCTTAAAGCTATGAATAGGACAACATACAATATTTATACACAAATTTATACGCTCTCTCACTATATCACTGAACACATGAGAATGCTCGGAAAAGTGACTTAAATTAAACATTTTCCTCCTCCTTCACAATATAAGTATTATTTTTCTACATTTTATTTTTTAGTTATAACAACTTGGTTTCATTCCTCACCAGTTTAGATTTTTCCATAAATATACGTATACGTACCTGAACTCAATAATATAACGATAAACTCGTATTACTGTGAACAATTTAGGTATATGTACATATGTCCTTATATATACATGCCGTTGCATGTACACCAACACTACGAAATCAATGATAGTATCAATTTTTTGTATTATACAAACGACATTGTGTTATTAATTATAATATTATTAGTTACAAATATTATTACTTTGTGTCATAGATTCTTTTCATTCCTTTTCACTTAATTATTGTTATGATGATCATTATTACTTTCTTTTTTGGTTTCAAAACGTTTGTCCTATTTTTATACATCATTATTACATGCATATATAGATATTGGACAGTACATCGTGTTGAAATCCAGAAATATCCTTACATGCTATAAGCAACATTATTTCCAAATTGTAAAACTATTAACGTTAAAAATACATATAATATGCATAATAGCGGTGAAAATGTATAACATGGATAGTATCATGCATCATAAATTATCTGACAAATTATGCATTTTTACTTCATATTCAATGTTATTATATTTAAGGAAATTACGAAACACACATTCATTTTCATGGTAATAGGGATGTATGTACTATTGTTTTTCTGTCTTTACTCATCTACCCATTTTGAAATTCATTTGGTTGGGTATAGTTTCGAACTAATACTCCATCTAAGATTAATATTATAACTTTATATAACATAATAGCTGTACATAAAGAATGGATAATAGTTTTATATTTTATATACATTTATGTAACCTAGTTTTTATTACAGACTCAATAATTATCATCTATTCCAGTCAACTTTCCAGGGATTATCACTATATAGTCATACACAAATGAAAACAGACTACTGTTCTGGTGGTACAAAAATGAATGGTATGGTATGGCATTTGATTAGTACATAATATACAAGGAGGTTTTTGAATTGTTCTTCTCATTTTAGATTATTATTATTATTTGGGTTACTGCACTGTGCACAGTAGCTAATATGAGCTACTAACTACACTCTACTCTTTTTCTTCTTCTCCTACGTTTTCCTTTTCATCTTCTAATCTCTAATTCATCCCACAATCCTATCCCTAAACACATATACATACACACTAAATACACGCTCACATGCATGCATATACATACATATGTTAAAACATATCTCGTGTAGACAACAAATCCGCTTTTTTAAAACACTACACCGATTGCATTCCTCCCCTTTCTTCATCTTACACGAGGAGAGGAACTTTTAGAGTATCCAATGTTCCCGGTGACTTTAATTGTACATAAAAGTATACCTGTCTTGAGTCTTGAAGTGACTGAGTTGTTTGAAAAAGTTGAGGTTTATTCTACTTGCATAATATGTACACCACAACATAATAGAAACGTTTTGATACCTTTTGATACAGAACTGATGTGTATTATAATAATCAGGGCTAACTACATAAAACGAATGGAAAGACACAACGAAGAAATAAACAAGTTGAAGAGAGTACTGCACTGATGACTAAAACTTCATCGTACGATTAAAACTACATATGAACTATACATGTCTATGTCTCTACAAAGCAGCTACAAAAGCAACATTCTTCACCCTCTCATCATTCGTATGTATGTACCATCATGTCCAATGACAATATTTATTGTTCACCGTCTGAGATTTAACTTTATTAGGATGTCTGGAATTGACTTGTCTTTCTCTTGATACGCTACGTCACCACGTCTCCCTTTCTCTTTCCCTCTGTAGTTTTACTTGTAATACGTTTTTCTTCAACTTTACCCCAGACCCTTAACTAACCTGAGAAACAGAAACAAACATAGAGTTGTAACTAAAGTGATAAGTAAAAGTGCACTGCATCGTATTACAACGAAAACAAGTACGAAACTAACTGAACAATTTCTTCATCCTTCACCAATAATATTATTATTCCTTTCCTCTATTCCTCCGTCTCTCTAAGCCGTCCATTCCGCCGTTTGCCGACATACTCAAATTATTTTATCTAGATCCTATAATATTATTGTTTCCCTTCAACATAACTGCTCATCTCCTTTGTTTTAACTAGCTATTGTATATTATTTATATGGATACTGGCTTTTAAAATTTGTATGTATATATCATAAGAACAAAATAAAAAGACGAGGAATACGAATAAAGTAGTAAAAATAAAGAAACAGCAGCTGTTATCACTATTACCTAGACCAAAAACCGAATCATATAGAACACTATCACTATCTTATTGAAACGAATACGCAATATTATGTAAGTACAATATGTATACAGCTCAACAACTCCTTACATGTATAGGTATCATCGACGGATATAATACCAGTAGTAGTTGCAGTTATCATTAACTTGTCATGATCGTAAACTTTTAACGTATAACGTTCCCAAATCCCAAATTTTTTTTCGTTCTCGGACTTCGGAGCTAGCAACTTCTAGCTCTCTTCCTTTGCACACAAAGTAACATACTTATGTCTTACGTATATTATGTATACATACTTATATATTTATGTCCCATTTATGTTATTTGTGTATTTTGTATTCGTTATTCGTACTTTGTACATTTAAGATCTTATTACGATGAGTGTCCACAGTTGCTCGTGAATTCTTTGTTTTTTCTTTCATTTTATTTAAGCCTTAATTTATTTATTCAGGAGAACGAGAATACGTTCTAGTAATGATAATAATACATTTTCGTTCAATTTAAATACAAGGCTTAAAATGTTTAAATACTTGAATGTGTAGTATGCATGATGATGAGTTGCGAGGAAAAAAGTATACATTATACATACATGACTGCTGCCGTTTTACTGCTGCCACAAAGGAGTTTTATGTTTGTTTTCTATTTGAATATTACTGGCATTTACCCTATTAGATAACTTGTTTTTTAAATGTGAATGCATAAGTTGTCTCGAGTATTGGTAATCATATAAGGTATTATTACCCAATGTAATATGTTAGATAGTATGTAAATCTATCGTAAATGTGAACATGATCACTTTCTACCTTTTGTGTTTTACATGGTTTAAGCCTCGATCTCAAATGTGTCCTTTTCTTTACATCTTGTAGTAATTTAATTAGGTAATTCGTTATTCATTACCATTGAAAAGCCCAGACACTACCAGAGTATTTTTATAACATAATAATAGTAACAATAATAGCGCAATATATCAATAGCTATAGTGGAAGGAAAATAAAGGAAAAACAAAATATATATGTGTATAATATACAGATTATATCATTATTAGGAGACTTTTTCTCTCTCTGAATTTTCGTTCCTTTGATCATCTCAAGTTGAGAATACAGTAAACCGATGAGGATATGACTTTTTTTGTGACCTCACAGCTATACAGCCAGAAACTTCAACAATAATAAATGATAAATGGTATTATAATAACATTATATTGTATATGCATTACTACGTAGATAAAATATGATAATAATAGTATATCACTGGGAATTAATTAGTTATAATGTATAACCTTTATATAATATGATGTGTAATAGATCAAATACTTCGTTTAACCATTTAAGTTTTTCTGAAAAAATGCAGATAAATCTTAGAATATATTAGAACTTTATACTAATATCAACAATCAATGACTAATTATTAATTATTATATAATAATTGCATAAACGTAATTTATTTATGTGTGTTTTGGTAATTTTGTAGTAAGTATTTCTATATATATATACTTACACTAATTTGATTATTCTTATTAAATGCGAAGATGAAACTGGTGAGAATGGTGAGAATAGCCGCTACACACTTCAACTTCTACTCCTATTTACTACTATTTCTACTACCTTGAGCGGAGTTATTACTTAGATTATTATAAGGTAATCGACTACGTTGTTCATCTCATGATGATTTTTTATTCGGTTTCAGTTTCTCTCTGATGGAATGATAGAGAACGCAACCCGCAATGCAGGCAAATGAAAGTAATAATTGGACCAATAACCATACGACTATATTTTTGATTTGCGCTTGACCCAGAAGATTTCTTCCGAATTTGGCACATATTACTGCTTCTGTCGCTGTGATAGCTCCCAAAACCCAACACTGCGTCCCCACCCGCTTGCATCGAGCATCCGTCACATACACGTAGTATTGCCTAAAAATAGACAAGAGTTTAAAAAAAGCATAAGAATTTACATTATGATTTTTTTCTAAAGAACATTCTTACACCTTACACAATATCATAATATGAACAATAACGAATTATTGGCCATTTGTTAAAAGCTAAAAGTGGTAAAAATAAAGTAAAACACATACGTGCTACAACTTTATAAATTTGTCGTGCGTCATACGTACTATGAGAAAAATGAAAACACTATGACGATGATATGGTGATGTCGATGATAATGACAATGATAATATTTTTAAGGTAAAAGGTAACGCTTTTATATACCATGCTAAATGTCTTGAGGGAAAATATAATATTATTCTTCTCTCAAGACCCAATGGCCAATATATACATTTGGAACTTGGACCATATTCACACATTTCACACATAACATTATTATAATAACCAGCAAATCATCGTCACATATGATGATACTAAACGTATGTATATGCAAAGAGAGAAAGAGAGAGGAGAAGAGGCATAAAAAATATGTCGGACAGCAATTATTCTGAAGACTATTATGTACACTGTGCATTTTATAAGGCCACAGACGTAGTGTAGCCAGACGAAGTGATGAAAGTTAAAGTTTTTTCGTTTTCTTTAAACTTTTAACCTACACCTAAATATATAATACTCATATAAATTTTATATGCTTTACCCATAATTCCCTTGCACCTAAATAACACATATAAGGAATAACGCAGAGATACTTGAGCAAGGAGAGTACAATGTACATGTATGATCATTTTTATTAGATTTAGATACTACATTATTCATGCTATACTCCTTTTTCTTACTCTTGCTCGATGTACATACGTATTTGTAATATGTATGCTTGTATCTATCGCAACCATATTATACATAAACACAAACTTAGCGGTGGCAGAAAAACAAAGCGAAGTAGAACCTCCATGTCTCCGAAAAAATCTAGAACAAGTTTTATTTCCCAAACATATTTTTAAAACCTTCCGAACTTTTCCATAAAAGTATAAACTTTTCAACTGGGCTAAGGAAATTCTCTTGGCATCAACTACATACTACATTATGCATATATATACATATACATAGTCGTACCACAAACACAGAGACAGAAAGGCACAGAGCGAGAGAGAGAGAAAGAGAGAGGGAATAGTAGATAACTCACTTTGCTCTCAAACTAGCACCTACTTACACACACACACACAACAAACCCGAGGTTTGAAATGGTGTATACTTCATCTCTATCCATACAGCAATATATTTCGTCCCATAATTATGCTGAGGTAAATAAGCATTAAGTACAGATATAGCTATAAAGTTTCCCGTTGAAAACCAGTGAAAAATAAAGTGTGTAATTGCGTTATGGATGCCATTTGGTCGCTCTTCTGTCTGTCGAGTAAAGTGATAGTGGAAGTAAAGTTGAAATATAATAATAATAATAATAATACATATTGTGCATATTGTACACGTAGGATAATGCGTACGCCTTTTTCCTCTTAGTTGGTCGGTAAAAAAGAAGGCAGCATAAGAAGAAGAAAAAACATTGATATGCGTTCACTACATGTAGACAGCATGTATGCACAGACACAAAGATACACATTCAACACTGGATATTCAACTCCCGACAGACAGTTTTTACACCAGAAATGCAGTACTTTATTTTTTTATTCTAGTTTATGACCAATATGATGATGTGCACCTCTTTTTTCTTAAATAGTTCAAAGACAACAAGTTTTCTTCTTCTTCTTCTTCTTTTATAGTATCTTTCGAGAGAAATAAAAAAAAAGAACATGAGAATCATACAGGAACCACAAAAAGACACAATGATAATGACAGTGGGTCCCTATTATTTCTTTTCAGACCCAAAACTCCCAACAGTTCCACAAGTACAAAACGAAGAAGAAAGGTCTTTAACAAGTACCAGATCCCCATGTACTACCTACAACCTACATGTATCAGATACTTTTACCTAATAAACGTTCTGTGAGTCCTTAACTAAATCCTAAATAGCAGGTACTCATTTACTGCGTAATCCATAGGGTAATCCTAAAGAAGTAACTGATGCTTGGCTTAGGCAAAAGTGTGACCGATCGTCATTGCGTTGCGTTGTCCGTCAGTCACATTCAAAAAGCCGCTCGTTATTCCTGTCAAGTGTGTAATAAATAAATATTATACAGTAGTATAGCCAAAGTGTTTAGACCGCGTGTGTGTCTGTCTATTAAGCAAGTCATGCACAATGAATGATGCCCCATCATCATAGTTGGCAAGAAAGAGTCGGTTATATGTTTATTATACACAATGAAAACCATTTACACGATACCACTAGATATTATTACCTACTACGTTACTGTTATTGTTACGGAACACTTATATATATACTGTATATACTTGAATATACACCTCTCCAGCGGAGAATGTCATTATCACTCAATAGACCACATATAACAGAACACGTTATTTGTCACATAACCCTAATTCCTTACAAAATTATGACACGTTTGTCAAAAAAAAAATCGAAAGGTGAGAACAAAAAGAGTCGTTATTGTTTATATAACGATGTGTATTTTTGCACCAGAAAATAAAATTCTAGATGATGGCCATCATCATCTAAATAACTATCTCCATAATTGGTTATTTAGATGTTCCAGTTGGAACTCTAAAAATGAAAGACAGCAAAAAAATGCTCAAGAAGAATAAACTCGTTTCCGTCAAAATCGGTTTGATGTAAATGTTCACATATGTTATATATGTATATGTATGAATGCAAAATATGAACACATTATACACCTACAAAACTACGTAACTGAGAGTCCAAGAAAAGGAGGCGGCAGTCATTTTCCTTCTTTTTCATTTATAATTACCCTTATAAGATTAGATAATGAGAGAAAGATATGATATGGAAAGGGAGGGTTGCGGTTACCAGAAAAACATTTTGTTATTTTACAATGCATTGCCTTCAAAATTCAAATATAGTTCATGATGTACTGTAGTATATATGATTGTGTGTCTAAAGTGCGTATTATGCATTAATTATTTGAAAATTACACATACAAACTAACTCACATTTACCTACATAGTACATACATAAGCAGTCGTTTTCTCTTTATAAAAATAGGCTCGTTACTCCTTACAAAAGATTGTGTGGCACGGTATACATACTTACATATTACTATGTACACTGTGTGTACACAAAGTATATAATTTTTATTATACGATATGGGGAATATGAAGGCCGATTACACCACAAAAATGCTACCTCGCTACACATAATGTTGTCAGAAAAGCGCATTATTTCATTTTCATACTTTAAATAGAGACAGAAAGACGGAATAAGAAGTAGAATAAGAGTATATAAAAAGACGCGCACGAAGAAAAGTTTAGTCAAGGTTTCCTCATTTTTAATCTCATTCTTCTCTTTCCTCTCCTTTTTCGTCTTTTCTATGTAGATTGTAGATATTTACTTCCCTTTTCTCTCTCCGTTTGTTTTTTGTCTTTGCTTTTCGAGAGTAAAATAAAGCAAAGTACTGACTATCATTATTAAGATTAAATATATACATACATCATGGCCTGACAAGTCGGAATCTTCTGGTGTGGTTTTTGGGACTTACGCGTGGCATCATATGCGCATCTAATGCTACATAATCACTAATAACGATATCATAATCATAAACCATCATAATGTTGAAGCAAATAAAAGCAATGGAAACTGAATATTATTACCTATTAGCCCCTTTTTAAAACGTCACTTCATACCTTCCACACAATGAAATCATAATGCTAGGTATTGATATAACGCATGCAGTGATATGAAACAATGTAAAAGATATTTTTGCTGTGCAACATTAATAATTAGTACAGGGTCCACCAGCTCAGGGCCCGCGCCAGGTGAAAATATCAGGTACGCCTAGCAAAATTTTTGCATTTTATACAGTGTAGATTTTTGAAAT